>CM070745.1:1280829-1577269 GCA_036346245.1 Bonia amplexicaulis
GAGAGATACTCGCTTACGATTTTGGTTGATACAGATGTTAAGCTTTTAACGTGTACTACAATTAACTTGTAGATCCCGTCTTGAGAAAATACTCCATTTAAAAGTTAGGTACTTGAAGAAAAGCCAAAAGCCGCTTTTAGAAGCCCAAAAGAACAAGCCGGTGTGTGTTGTGCTAGGAGTGGTGGGTGTTTGCTCAGGTTGGGCAGTAGAGAGTCACCAACTAATTAAGAAAGGAGAGGATGGTGTGTGTTAGTGAGTGAGTGAGTGAGAGGAGCTGTAGCGGTAGTAGTGGAGTGGAGTGCTTCACACTCCCAGCAAAGTGGACTTCACTTCCAGTGGCATTAAAGCGGCTGCGGCCACACTCCCCAGCAGCTAGAGGTCGTTGGAGCCCACTGTCCTGTGGGCCCCACAACCCACTGCCCCCCTCCAAGCACCAATGCCACGCTGAAAATTGCTGCACGCACACGCGCACACACACACAATTTCTTTTACGGTAGCCCCCATGAGCACGCTTGTGAGCGTTTAAAAGGCTATATAGTACATCGGTTCATGCGGTTTGCGCTATTGCATTAAATATTATATATGTTTCTGTTATACCAAAAGTTCTATAGTTAGACTTGAGCTTATTAGGTTGGTACTTGGTACTATGTGACCAACCTAGCTTGAGAAATAAATTAGTAAGCAACGCTCAAGCACGTGCATCATCATCTATGTTATTAATAACCGTTGTTAGATCAAACCTGGTGTCAATGGCTCCATGTTTTGGGATAGTACAATTCTTTTTAGCCAAACCTGGTGACAATGGCTCGATGTTTTGGGATAGTACAATTCTTTATATCCGTAGTAATTCACAGGCATTCTAACTAGTATTAAATAAAAAAAGAAACAGAGTTGTGTGATTTGTGAAACAGAGCTGTGTGATTTGTATGTACCGGAGAGAGGGAAAGAATTTACAACCCAAAAAGGGCTACATCAACTTAAAGAATTTAGCCATTCTGACAATGAATCTTTCAAAGTATCCTTCATCCTGAACATATGTAGGATGACCAGGGCCGTGCCGTGAAATTTGGAGGCCCTGTACAAAACTCTAAGTAACGGCATAGCCCTAGATGAATGGACATTGGACGAGGCGGTGGCCGGCACTCTGCGAGACGAGGCGAACACGAACCCATGAAGTCACGAATACAAGAGAGAATCTGAAACGCCGTGGGGCCTCGGGGCTCGGGCCGAGAATCTGAGGCGCCACGCACGCGAAGTCGTCGCGCGGAGACGCGCACGCGGACTCGAGCTAGGCTCTGGGGCTAGGGGTGAAAACGGATACGGATACGGATACTGTCTGAGAAGCCTAGTATTCTTATGCTTATTTAAATTGCTATCATGGAGGACTTGTGGATGAAATGGATGAATGAAATATTCTTATGCTTGTTCAAATTGCTATTATGTCATCATGTGTATTTCATGAATTGCACGTTGTTGCTACTTATGTAGTTATGTTATGATCGACTATTGGGTATATTTATTATGGATAAAAAGACTATGCTTGTTTAGATTTCATGAATATTTTGACAAAATGAACTATTTATGTATTTTTGTTAATTTTAGATGTATAGTTTAAGGGGTTTTCATGTTCCGATAAATATTCGTAACCGTATTTGTTTCGATTCGTATTCGATCTGTATCTGTATTCGATATTATTCGTATTTGTATTTGTATTCGAGTTATCCGTATTCAAAAAAAATATGAAAATAAATATGATAGAGATATTATCCGTCCGTATCCGATCCGTTTTCACCCCTATCTGGCGCTCTGGCCTCACACGAATACATGTGCCTTCTCCTGCTGGGCTGATTTTTTGAGGCCCTAGAAATTGGGGGGCCCTGTACGGTCGCACGGCCCGCACCCCTGTGGGGCACGGCCCTGAGGATGACCTCGTGATGAAACTGAGCCTTCCAACTGGAGAAGAAAGGATCTAATTCTCAAAGACCAGAGCATTTCGTGCTTCCAAATATTCCAAGAAGATATGATAAACACTTTCATGAAGAAAGGTTGATGGAAGGTGTGTTTAGCTTGCTGAATCATCCCATAAAAATCAGTATTTTTTGTAGCCAATGAATTCCCAAATAATTCCAACAAGTTTGGCTGAAGGAGCAGTCAAAGAGAAGAGGTGAAACAAAGCCTCCTCCACATCATATGTACAAAATGCACAAGTGTAGCCTGCCTAAATGAACATTGGATCACAAGATTAACAAGGATGATCTACATATTTGCCACTGAATGTATGAAGCTTGCATGTTTGCCACTCAAAAGTAAAATATGTGCCTCCTAAAATTCCATTGCAAAAGTGGACAAATACACTTTATGACATTCTATCCATGGTTGACGTGTTTGACTATATGCAAATGAATATTCTACCTTTTCAAACACATTGAAAATAATTGCGGAGAAGGCAGTAGGTAAGACTCATATCAAGGCATTCTATTAAAAAAAGGCTTTTACGGTATCCAGAACATAAATATAAACCGTTTGTTTTTTTATCAATAGATCATATTAGTTAGGATTTAGTTATATTACCACCGACAGTACTAGTAATAGAATACTAAAAATGGTATAATTGTAAAGGGAACGCATGGCATATGAGCAATTTCTACAAGTGCCGCGGCAGTGCACGTACGAGAGACGATGGCAGCGATGCAACGGAATGGGTGAGAGGCGAGGCAGTAGTGACGGAAAGGATTAATAATAGATTTGGAGAAAAAGTTTATGGGGGTGTTCTTTTTGGCTTCTAAAAGCGGCTTTTGGCTTTTGCTACAGTACCTAACTTTTAAATGGAGTATTTTCTCAAGACGGGATCTACAAGTTAATTGTAGTACACGTTAAAAGCCTAACATCTGTATCAACTAAAATTACAAACGAGTATCTTTCTCTCCGCAATCTCTGTCGCAAACAGCCAAAATTCAAAATTTTCAGCCAAAAGCCATAAGCCGCAGCCAAAAAGAACAGACCATAATACCTCCACAAAAAAAAATATTTATAAAAAAAAGTCTATTATGCTTTTACAAATAGAGGTGCAATCGGAGCGGATACGGACGGATATCGCTTACCCTGTATCCTATTCCATATTTTTTTGTCGAAGTTGAAGTCGGACACGGATAATACCGGATATCTATTTCTTCATTCCGTATCCGTTCCATAATCTTTCGAATGATCGGATAAAGAAAAATCCATTATGCTCGCAAATTTAATTTTTATTGTTACCTTCTTACTACCATGAGAATGTACTGTAAAAAATTCCTAAAAAAAAGTGTTGTGCCTGAACTCAGCACGGTAGGTGGCAGTATTGCGGAGGTGGCGATGACCGGGGCTATGCTACCAGGGTCGACAAAGCAGATACACTTGTATACTTCATCATTTTTTTTATGAAGCTGTAGTGTGTGTGCAAATGTATTTCTTTTGTACATTACAAAAAACTAGGAGGTGTACACCTAGTTATTTCAATCCTAGCCCTGTCGTTCCCCTTTTGTTGTTCCTTTTGTTGATTGGATACGGATGGTTCGTTGGCGAGTGGGCAGAACAGAAGCTATTAGCTCACAAGGCATTTCACAATCTTTTCACAGGGCGTGCCCTGGAGTATTATTAGAAACCTGCCAAGTGCCGTGCAATGGCAGCCAAGTGATTGCATAGCTGATGAAAGCTCTGTGGAGTGAGTGGTGGCTTCACCAATGGGATCTCTCTGCCTTCATTTGGTCTTTTTGGTGAGCCTTTGCATGCCCCACTAGTAGGGGTGCAAACGGAGCGGATAATTTATGTCCGTTCGACCGATCGAAGATTTAAGGAACGGCTACGGAAAGGATAGATGGATATCCGGCACTATCCGTGTCCGACTCTGACTTCGAGGAAAAAATATGGAATATGATACGGGATAAATGATATCCGTGTCTGACTCCGACTCCGAGGAAAAAATATGAAATATGATATAGAAAAAGCGATATCCGTCTGTATCCGCTCCGATTGCACTCCTACCCACTAGGCACACAAATTTGCAATAATAAGTAGTTGATGTATAGTACAGAGGTGCATAGACCATGCATGATTTTTAATTAATCAAAATATCCGTGCGTATATGTTAGGACTGGCCAGTGTGTTCCACATGAGAACTTCCAAGCCAGTTAAGTCGCCATTTCACTCGCAAAAAATAAAAAAAATTCGCCACTTAAGTGATATAATATATATTTTCAACTCTGTTTATAGGCATTCAGATAAATCAAATATATTGTCAATTTTCATCCATATAAACAAGTCTTCATTTTAGTTTTACCTTTTAAGACAGAACTTAATATAAAGTGCACTCCCCTGCTCGGCTGGGCTAAAAAATAGTGGCTTATGACTGATATTGCACTATAACTGACTGAAATTACACCATAGCTGAATGTGGCTTATTTGGCGTAATTAAATTTAAAAAAATTAAAAATAGAAAAAAATTGTTAGTTCATCACGGACAACACAAACGAATACGGGAAAAAAAGAACCAGCAAAAAAGTTAAAAAAAGCCAAAGTTCAGAAAAAGACGAAATTTATGAATAGTGAAAAATAAACCAGAAGGCAGAAGCTCAAGTCGAAATGAGCGGGACATAAATTAAGCACATAAATACATACACTTCACAAACAGTTGGTTCAACTTTGCTTCTCTATAGTGATGTTTTTTTTCTTTTTCTTTTTCCTTTTAGGATGCTTGTTTTGCCAGTTAGTTCTACTACTGTTTATGAGATCAGATCCCTTTTGATGCTTCAGTTTGTGAGATTCTCTCGTGCTGTACAAAATAGTATAGAAAAATTCTGTGCAGTTTGACCTGGTGGATTTTATATGAGGTTTAGTTGTTCTATTCCTTTCATGATGGTTGACGCGTTTTTGTTCCCAACACCTTCCCTTTTTTTTTGGCGAGGAATATCATCACATTTGTGGTTTGTGGTACACATGTTGTACTTGTCTTGTGTTTTTTATTATTAGCTTTTGGGCACCCTTTGGAACGCAGGGACTGCAACAAAATTTCGCAGAAATCTCGTAGAAAACTAGTTCAATTCCTGGAGAAA
The DNA here is from genome assembly GCA_036346245.1 of Bonia amplexicaulis. Taxonomy (NCBI): domain Eukaryota; kingdom Viridiplantae; phylum Streptophyta; class Magnoliopsida; order Poales; family Poaceae; genus Bonia; species Bonia amplexicaulis. The sequence goes on from CM070745.1 coordinate 1,285,917, forward strand.
ACCTAGGAAAATTCCGGCGTTCAAACGATCCTTTTTGAGCGTATAGTACAGGCACATTTTTATTTATCACTTAGAAGGTTCACAAAAAATTTGTGGAAATTTCGTACGAGACAATCCAATTTTGGTATGAACAAAAAAAAACTCAGGTTCCAAAGGGGGGCGTAGAGTTGCCCATGGGCCCTCGGGCCAATTGTGAGCTCCGTGGGAAATATGAGGCCCCAATGTAGTCTGGACGCCTTAGCCCATCAGAGTTTTCTGGGCCTTTGCTTGGACTCTCATTTGGGACCACACGCGCACACGTGACAAAAGCAGCCATACACTTCGGGCCTGCCTTGCACGCGCCGCCGCCACCACCAGAAAGAGGAAAGAATGTGACCACTACTACAATGTTTATATGATAGGACATATTAGAGTGGCCATTTTCATTGTTCCCACTTAACATGGAACAAATAATCTTTCTCATCAATTTTTCATGAGGCAACAAAATATTTACAACAATTATTAGCACAACCTCATTAAGCAAAACTCTCTTGATGTTTTCTAGCCTATGATCAAAGTTGCATGTAGGCTCATATTTCAACAAAATTTATTCATGCCAGTAGTAAATGCTAGCCGGAGGGTTCCAAAGAGAAGCTAACAATAAAGTGATGACCATGAGGAAGCTATCAACAAATGATGGAGGGTTGGGAAAGTACCTAAATTTTGGCGTGGGTTGCTTGTGCTCTAGAATAGAGCTCTCTTCACTAGTTTCTCCTATAGGAATGTTGTCACGAGGATTAGCTGAAAGTCAAAGAGGTTGAAGTGCATCCACAGTTGTATTTGAATTCTCCTCTTTATTAGCATAATCACTGTCCTCCAAGCATGTTCATGGTAGCTCCTTGAAAGTGTTAGTCGAACAGGCATATTATATATGTACGGGGCCTCTTTTAATTTTATTAGGAGTGTGGGATGGGTTACAAAATCAAATTCAATTCTATCATCCCTCTTTCAATTTTATTAGGAGTGTGTGAAGAACCAGAACGGCACAACCCTTTTGGCATGAACGAATGGGATAAGAAGCAAAGACCATCCACACTACACCCTCGAAAGATATGAAGAGAGCCCAGGAACGGGGCCACATAGACACCTTGTCAGGGTGGCCCACTACTTCAATCTCCACCGGAAGGGGCCCTCGACTCCAAGAAGGGGTCCTCGGGAAGGCTGAAGGGGAAGACCCAATACGGGCATAGCTCAAAGGAATTGACATGGTGGATGAGGCCCACAGAGGTCCACGGTGCACCGAAGCTACTAGCGAAAGAGGAAAAAGACCGAGAAGCCCCTATTGTCATAGGGCCTTTATAGGACATTGTTATAATCTCCTACCTATTGACTTGTAAACACTATAAATAGCCTTTCCTAGGCACTGAACAAGGGGAACAATTTTTCACACACATGTATAAACTTTATTTCACTTTTACCATTCTCCATACCTGGGGACCTCAAGGCTTCTACCCCTCATAGAGGGTAGCGCCTGGGGCTTACCTTTTTCTACTATTTGGTATGTAGCCACAATAGATAGATAAGATTGTGTTAATACAATCTCTTGTTTGTTGCTGATTATGTTTGATCTGTAATCAATTGTAATCTCCAATTGTCGGTTGCACTGATTACAATCCGACAATATTCCATTGAGGTGTGCGAGTTCCTTCAAAGTGGGAAAACCTGTCTTCCACTCTTCCTATATCTGTGAATTCCGAGCGAGCTTCACTACCGGGCTCAGCAGCTTTGCCGAGTGCCGGTGGCACTCGGCAAAGCACGAGAAATACTCGGCAAAGGATTTGCCGAGTGCCACCCACGGCATATCTCACACGGCATAGTTTCTGACGGCAAAAAGCTCTTTGCCGAGTGCTTTTCATCGAGCACTCGGCAAAGACTTTGCCGAGTGCCGAACCGACCCTCGGCAAAAAAAGCGTGGTGGACGGTGAGAACACGGTGGCGACGTCGTTCTTGCCGAGTCTTGGGACGGAATGGCACTCGGCAAAATCTTAATCTTCCGAGTGTCATGGTAAAACACTCGGCAAAGTACGTCATTTTGCCGAGTGTTTTTACCATGACACTCGGCAAAGATTAAACACTCGGCAAACTATGTTCCCAGAATGCTCAAAAACGTTACTTTGCCGAGTGTTTTTACCATGACACTCGGCAAAGCCTCCCTTTGCCGAGTGTAACACACGGCAAAGTGGCCAAAAACTGACTATTTTAATTGTTTATTGCACCCCACTCAAACAAGTCATAATATCACAGATATATCAACAAGTAATCACCACAAGTAATCACATATAGTCCACAATATATCACATATATCACCACAAGTCACAATATATCACATATATCACCACAAGTCACAATATATCACATATATCACCACACGTCACAAGATATCACATATCACAAGTCACAATATATCACATATAGTCCATCATTCACCAAGTTGGCCACCCCGTGATGTGATGAGTCACGAGGCACATCATTCGAAGCGCCGATTGATTCTGCACAAAGGAGAAGAGATTGCATGTGTGAGACAAGATTTAAGGTAAAGCAAAGCACAAGCGAAAGCAATAAACATGGTAAGTAAAGAGCTCAAGGTAGAAGGCAAACTCACGAGGAGTAGTTGCGGGAGGAGGTGGAGGAGGGAATAGCTCCGGTGGCAGAGGTTGACCCATCCTCTCGCCAAGACTTTGCATCCACTGAAACATCTGCTCCATCCTCTGCCGCTCGGCCTCATTCCTCTGCCGATCGGCCTCCATCCTCGCCGCCATCTCCTCCCGTAGCCTCTTCTCTTCTTCCAGCTGGGCCTACAATATTCCACCCCAATGTTACAATGCAAAGCAAAGGTATGTAAAAATTAATGAACGACGAATAAAACAGAAATAACCTGGAGTGCCATATTTTACCGAGTGCGGCGCTCAGCAAAGCAGGTCTTTGCCGAGTGCCCGCAATTTGGCACTCGGCAAAGATTTTTGCACTCGGCAAATCACGTGTTTCCCGTAGTGCTTGCTTACTTTTGTTATTTTTATCTTTTGCTTTCCTTGGAATCCTCACGCCAGCGTCAATGGCTGCAATCATCACACATAAATTGAACTAGGTAATAGGGCTTCACCATGAAATTCCATCAAACAACTTATGACCAAAGCAATTGACAGTATTGGCCGTCACGACCAACCAAAGGCATTTGCTGAACGCTGATAACTCCAGCTAGTTAAGACTTTAAGAGCATCTGAAAGAACCCTAGCTCAAACACTCAGCTAGACCTACGATTGGAGAACGTGCTGGAGAGAAACATGTTAATGTTGCATTAAGCAAGGAGAAAAGCGCGTTGTTATAACTCAGCATCATCGATCGGCTCGGCCACAGGAGGAAGACTGTTGAACAGCTCCTGACATCTACTGCTGCATGCGATCCTAAGAGAGCTCTATCATGGGGTGGAAGGTATGAACCACGCCGGCGGCGGCCACCTCTTGTGCTCCCCGAGCGCCTCAATCTCCTCCACCGTGCCGTCCTCGAGGCTGTACACCCCGACGTCCTGCTTGTCGTAGATGTAGTCGTCGGGAAAACAGCGATCGCTATAGTCCTTGCGCAGCGATGCCTGCCCCAGCTCGTCGTCGGTGAAGTAGACGCAGCCGGCCTTGAGTTCCGGGTGCTGCCTCGTCGACACGCACAGCGAGTTGTTCACCCCGACGAACAGCGCGACGTCGCCGATGTTGGCCTCCTCCTTCCACCGCCCGCTCGCCTCGTCGTCGAGGACCTGCACCTTGAAGAAGCATGTAAACCTGGGCCGGCAGTAGCGTTCCTTGATTTCCTTCCAGCCCTTGAACACGACCATCAGCCGCCCGTCCGGCGCCGTCGCTAGGTACTTACGGTGCTCGTGATCGTCCTCCTCGCTGGGCAGCCTTGACGTGACCACCTTGCTCGTGAATTTTCCGGCGTCCGCGTCGTGTTCCCACGCCTCCACGACGCCGGAGTACGTGATGGAGTAGAACCGGCCCTTGTGGTGGATGGCGTCCTCGACGCCGTCGCGCGAGGGACAGAGCCTCCACACGGCGTCCTCCGCCGTCGCGAAGGCCGGGGCGCCCAAGGATCGTTCCAGGAGGAGCATTGCAGCATAGCTACTGGTGCGCGGGGAGGCGGAGAGAACGACCTTGCGGTAGAACCACTCACGCATCCCTCCGATGGTCCACGTGTGCGCCCTCGGCGGGATTGGCCTCCAGAGATCGTCGTACGGAGGGCTGCCGAACCGGATCTGCAGGAAGGGTTCCATCTGGAGGTCGAACCGGTCGCCCTTGGAGCGCACGTTGAGGAAGGGGATGGTGGTGATGGCCGGCAGCGCCGCCTGCTCGCCGGTGACCGGGTTGACGAGGTTCATCCGCGCCCGCTCGTCGGCCGTGACGAGCCACCCGCCCGAGGAGCCCAAGATGGCGTGGTCGCGCAACGCGGGATCCGGGGGCGCACGGTGGCGAAGCGCTGGTCGGCGAGGGAGAAGAGCGTGGCGGTCCCAGGGGTTTCCCCGGGGAGGATCAGCCATGGAGCCTCTGGCTTGAGCAAGTGGCGAGATGCGCCGGAGACCGCGGCCAAGGCGAGGCGATCGACGAAGCTGAGGCGTCCGTGGATGTTGGTCATCAGGTCCGGCGGGAGCTCAGATAGATTTTGAGGCTGGTTGGCGGCGGTGGTGGGGGCTCGGCGGCGGCGGCGGCAGCGTTTTTTCGATCTCATAGCGGCGGCCGATGAATGGCAGGGTTATTTTGTGACTAGGGCATATATGGCTTTCGCTTTATATGGTAGAGAGAAACTGAGGCAATACGAATACTTCTCATATAAGGATGCTTCCAAAACAATACTTTGACATGGATTCCACTTTTTAGTGGATTTTGCGCTGTTTACGATAATATTTACAAAACTAATTGTATATGGAGCTGTCCGGTGGGTGGGCGGCAGCGTGGGGGAGACGACACGTGGCGAGGCCGTCGGCGGTAGGTGTCTGCTACCCCACCAGCAGACGATAGGTAGCCTGCTGTTCGGTGAGGGAACGGTAGGTTACCTGCTCTAATTTTTTCTATTTAATATTTATTTAAAATTTTAAATATATCAAATTAGCTCAAAACAATATAAAAATTTATGTACAATCTTCAGACATAATGTACTTCATAGTGGAATTTTTAGAAAATTTTAACCTTCGTGAATATTGCTCAAAAATTCATACAATTATGATATTTGTATGAGGCTTTACAGATAGTAAACAAGCTCCAACATTATGAAATTTTATGTGAAATCTCCCAACATAGTCATAGTTATTGTGTAATTTTTTAGAAATTTTATGTAGTCCAAATTTACCATATTTATTTCAAATTTGGAATAAATTTGTTCACGGATGATCGGCGGCAAATTAATCCAAATAAATGTGATAAATTTAAAGCACATAAATTTTCAAAAAATTACACATAACTATAACTATGTCGGGAGGTTTACATAAAATTTTGTAATTTTTGGAGCTCATTTGCTATATGTAAAAACTCGTACAAATATTAAAATTTTATAAATTTTTAGCAATATTCACAATGGATAAATTTATCCAAAATTACATTATGAAGTATGTTATGTCAGGAGGATGTACATAAATTTTCATAATGTTTTGAGCTTATTTGATATATTTAAAATTTAAACAATCACTATATAGAAAAAATTAGGGCAGATAATTAAACCAGCTAATCAACCGGCTTAATCACCTGCTATCCCCTCACCGGGCGGTAGGTTGTCTGCCGTCTGCTGGTGGAACGGCAAGAGCCGATGACCTCACCACGCATCGTCTCCCCCGCGCTACCGCCCACTCACCGGACGACAAAGTGTCATTTCTATAAATACGCTCCACATACGACTAGTTTTATAAAAACGTCGTAAACAGTGCTAAATCTGGTAAAAAGTCCATGAATTCCAATATGGATTTTATCGTATACAGTACTACCTGGCTAATATGACCGTGCGGGAAAGTTATCATGTGGACGCCTGCCTAAGAGTGCGAACGGAGTGTCAATTTATATTTGTATTTGTAGTTTCTAAATAAATATAAATTTGAATATGCTTTATACGAATTAGAATATGCTCAAATATGAATACGAATTAAATATTATAATAAATACGAATTCAAATCGAATACCTACTTGTGTAGTCATATGTAGTGGCAAGATATATATCGAGGACATTTGACCCTAATACACAACGCAATTAATCATTGCAATGTATTATTCATCTTAAAGAAACATAAAATTCATATTAAAATTTTAAAATATGTTCAAGTTGATAGATATATTGCAATAAAATATGTATATTATTGTGTCGAATTCGAATACGAATAGCTAAGAGCGATGGCAAAGTTTATTTAGTACATGTTAAAAACCCAACATCTGTATTAACCAAAATCGGACGCGAGTATCTGTCTCCGTAATCTCTGTCGCAAACAGCTAAAATTCAAAAATTTCAGTCGAAAGTCATAAGCCGTAACCATATCAAATAGGCCCAGGGCATGTTCTTTTTGGCTACGGCTTGTGGCTTTTGGTCATGACTTTGTCTTTTGAAACATTTGTATGAGAGATTACATAGTAATGAAATTCACGTGCGGTTTTTGCTGATATAAATGAAGTCAGTAAAGTATGTGCTACAATTAACTAGTAGACCCTATCTTGAAAAAAATACTCTATTTAGAAGCTAGTTCTTGTAGAAAAGCGAAAACTTTTTGAAATTTGAAAGAACAGCCCCATATCTCCGCTCGCTGCTTTATTTATTCGTCATGCTGCCCCCTTCGTTCTTGGGTTATTGCAGCAATCAGCCCGACGGAAATGGATTAATGGACACCCTTCACTCACCAAAATTTCTGTGAAACCGAGTTTCTTGCTTTGATTTTCCCCAGCATGTTTGCATTTTTGCGAAGGTTACGCTAACAAGGATGTTATTACATCTACAGAGGTTCTTGCCGGACGCGAGGGCTTACTGGGTGACTGATTGCCTGGGAGGGAGGTGAGCGATCGAGAAACCTCCCTCTGCTTGCATGCTATCTAGCAGAGATGCTGCGATGCGCATGTCGAATGGGGCCATTGAAGGTAGGAGCAACTGATGGATACGTTTTGAGCTATTGCCATCGTTAGGGTGTAACAGACAGGCAGCACTAGTGCTTGTAAAACCTCTTGCTGGTTTGGTAGGTTCTGTTCGGCTGGTGAGAAGCCGGGCGGCTTTCAACTTTTGCTACAGTACCTAACTTTCAAACGGAGTATTTTCTCAAGACGGGGTCTACAAGTTAAACGTAGTACACGTTAAAAGCCTAACATCTGTACCAGCTAAAATCGTAAGTGAGTATCGGTCTCTCCGTAATCTGTACCGTAAACAGCCAAAATTCAAAAATTTCAGCCAAAAACCATAAGCCGCAGCTAAAAAGAACACCCCCTATATGGTTCGAAAGTTGAGCTGCAACCAGAACATGCCGGGCTTCCGGCCAGTGTAAAAACTTATCATTGTTCCTTGTCATTATCAGTTGTGCTCAACTGTGTGTTGTGCCTGGTCATCTTTGTCGATTTTGATCGTCTTCTAATGTCAGAGTACCACTCGACATGTTTCGGGTGACCCAGAAGTTCTCCTTTATCAGCAGTAATAGAGCCTTCAGAGTTCCATTAACGTAAGTATAGTACTACCATATTATGGGAGTTAATAGCCAGAAAAATCAGTTTCTATTAACATAAGTTGCTAAATCAAAGTGAAATGAGTAATGTGGCCTCGCTGTTCTAGCAGGTTTAATAGTCTAATTAGCTCAACCTTGAACTTATCCCATGGTATGGAGTATGGACTCACTAAATTCATGATGGCTAATCTTATGTTGTTTTCCTAGGATAAGTAAACATGATGATATCTTTTGATAGGAGCTTAGGAAGTTTAGTATTAGTAATATTAGAACTTAAAATTGGTAGTAATCTGAGTCTTATATTATAGTACAACAGAAACACATGAAACTACAATTTGACATAATTTGTATTTTTCAGCTGTCACCATCTTTCTTATTCTGCTGACCAAGTAAATTTTGCTTTTTCATGTGATAAAGACTATAGTAATTTCTAATTTTAAGCGAATAACCAATAATACTATAGTAAGCTTTCATACATCAGCTGTAACTAGAGCATTTGGAACAGGGTCCTGATTTTCTTTCTCTCTTATGTGTCCTTTCAGGGAATACCAATTTTCCATGCTGGTGATGGGATACTGAGACCTAAGTCACTTGATCGAGATTCATATAACTCTGGTGATTGGTTTAGCAATACACTGCCCTTTTGACCTTGATGGAAACATCAGTTGTTCCCACTTCTCATTAACTAAAATGTTTGAATTGGTCTCAAGAAAGTAAAACCACTTCAAATTTCTTTGAACAAATATTTGTTATTACCATAACTTCTAAATTCTCACCATATATGAAGAGTTTTAAGGAGAACAGAAGTTCCCCAGCATCTTTATCTGCAGAGTAATGCTCTGTTTTCTCCCTTTTGTGAAGGCTCGATTTCACGTATGAAACAAACAATTGGGGTGTTGGGCTTCCTCCAAGAGAAAAAAAATGAAGAAAATTGGGCTTTGTGAGTTTCCGAATCCTTCTTGAATTTTCATAGATCATTTAGCCAATCATCAGTGTAAAAGAAATCTTACCACTTTTGTTAGCATTCTGGTTTTGTTGTATATTTTATTGTGCGCTTTTGATATAGTAAAGAACTGCAGTGATCATTTTCATTTTTTCCCTTTTTCTATGCATGTATTTGATTGTTCAAACTGGAAATTGATTTTTGCAGGATAAAACCAAGACTGGAAAATTCATCTTTCAAACATGCAAAAAATCACATTCTCGCTGCCTTAGACAATTTTGTTGACAACTTGAATATCAGATACTCCTCTCTACTCTTTCGTCTAAGTACAGCGAGTGACATTGAGGTACACGTATTCTTTGTGCCAACAAGTACCTTCACTTTCAGATTGCTATAGTGCTATTATGTAGAGTTGTAGACGAGCAACTATGTTAGTTAACTACCTTTCAGGAAATGTTGATCTATGCTATTTATATCAAGTAAGACTTATAGATGGTAGACATATTTCACAGAATGATTATATGACATGAATGTCATGCATTGTGGGAAGCTGGGAGCTATGGGCCTGTTCTTTTGGGCTTTTGAAATCAGCTTTTGGCTCACAGTACCTAACTTTCAAACGGAGTATCTTTTCAAGATGAGTCTACAAGTTAAACGATCTACACGTTAAAAGCCTAATATCTGTACCAACTAAAATCGCAAGTGGGTATCTGTCTCTCCGTAATCTGTACCGTAAACAGTCAAAATTTAAAACTTTTAGCCAAAATCCATAAGTCGCAGCCGAAAAGAACAGACCCTATATAATTGGCAATAGGATGCAAATGTATTTTAACTTACAGCCAATTGCATGAAAATTAGAGAAAAAGACAATGTGTGCAGCTCCACTCCATCAGTACAACAAATGAAGTAGCAGCAACCAACAGGCACAAGAAACTTTTTGTTTATAAATATTTGATTTCTTATGATTCCTTCACATCTGACTGCATTCCTTGGTCCCAGGAGTTCTTGTCATGAGCATTGAAACCTGAGATGGTTCAGTTATATACAAAATAAGTAGAACTGATGCAATTACGACTTTGCATAAACAAGACGTTGCAGTCTTGGGAACATAACATCTTGCATCAGCTGAAACTTTTTAAAACAAAAAATAGTTGCAGTAGTTTCTAGTTGCAGTTTAAAAAAATAAATATATTTTATTGTATCGATTATCAAAACCAAAAAAATATATTTTATTGTATTGTATGGCATGTTAAATAAATATTTGATGCTAAACCGTTGCATCATCTAAGAAGCCAAAGGTACCAAAAAAAAAAACTATATGGCATATCATGATCCCACTGTAGCACTTTCTCTTTTTTTAATATATTTATTGGATAAATAAATTGTATGTATGATCGTGTGTTTTTGTCTTGTGGATGACAATACATTGTGGCCTGTACTATTATGTTCTACAGTCGAGGCCGTACACTTGGTTTGGAACACGGATTCTGTAGGAATTTCGAAGGAAATGTGAGGTTTCCTAGGAAATTTCAGCGAGAATCATGTATTCCAAACTGGGCCTAAGTATCTCTCTCCCGTCGTTATTATACCCAATCCATGAACGAATCAACAGTAATTATAATCACATCAGCTTGTGATTGCTTAATTTAACAGGCTCTCAGGTCCCTGGGCAGAAGGAGACGTCATAGCTGGAGGCGCCAGAGCAGGTGAACGTGCTGGTGGCGTCGTCGTAGGCGTAGCTGTACGCCGCCGGGCAGGCGCTCTTGAACACCTGCGAGTAGTTGGTCGGCCCGCACGCCGCCGGCGTGCCGTACTCGCCGGTGCAGCAGTAGCGCGAGCTGCCGTACACGTTGCACGCGCTCCGGCACGCCACGACGCCGCCGCCGGACCCGGACGCGGCCTCGACGCGCAGCTCCGTGGGGCACATCGCGTTCACGTCGCCCGCGCACTCCACGGCGCGGCAGTCGCCGCCGCCGCCGCCCGAGGGCGCGAAGCGCACCGGCACGTTGAAGCCGTCGACGAGGCTTACGTCGTAGAAGTCCTGGCCGCCGGAGCCAGCTGCGGCAAGGGTGACCTCGACGAGCGTGGCCGGGGGCGACGGTCCGCGGCCGTCGCAGGTGACGTCGCCGGAGCCGCAGTCGGCGGTGGCGCAGGAGAAGCGGCCGGTGGTGGAGTCGGTCGCGCAGCCGGTGCGGGCCCAGAATGTGCCGGACCAGCTACCGGACGACGGGGCGGCGAGGTGGAAGGTGGCGGTCGGCGGGAGGTAGAAGCCGGAGCGCGCGAGCGGCGGCGAGCTGGCGCCGTTGAGCGCGCCCACCCACACCGGGTACTGGCAGCCGTTGGTGAAGCTGAACGACGACGCGCCCTCCGCGCCAAGCGCTGGAGATCAAGAAAATTGCACGTATACGTACATGCATTCAGTCCGTATCTACTACGAGCACATCTGTACGTGATGATATATCATTGCTTGCTGATGAACATATATAGCTCAGGCGCAGAATTCCATGGCATAATTAAGCTAGCATGTCTAGGTTAAAACCGTACAAGTAGAAGAAACCGTCGATAAATACTTCTCAGTTGTCACCGGGGTTTAAAAAACCGGTTGTAAATTTTAACCGGGAGGGGCCGGTCTAACCAAAAATCTGAGAATTTCGGAGGATTTCAGGTCGAAAATTTCAAATCAAAATTTGAATTTTAAAAATATTGGCTGAAAATTTTGAAACAAATTTTAGCAAAAAACTTCTAAATTTGACAAAAATCATGTAAAACAAAATTTTTTAAAGCCAACTTGAAATTTTACCGGAAGTCACCGATAAAACCGGTTTTCGGCGACAAAAATTTCTCTGATTAATTGCCACTTGCCAGTTACAGGCTCAGGTGCAGATGTTTTAGCACCATAACAGGAGCAACCAACTTGATCGGACAATAATAGGTAGGCTAAAAACACAGAAGGATTTAGAAAAAACACAGAATCAAAAGGAACAATTTGCTATTTATCGAGTTTCTGATCAATTTATCAAAACTTAGCTTGCACCTGCTACAAACTATAAAAAAAATTACTCTACGTGACCAAAACCCAGTGAAAACTGTTCATCAAGCAACAGTGTTCACACAAACAATGAGTGGTATCAGACGAAGTAATAATCTGTAATTAAACGGCTCGCTACCTACTGACTGACCTCTGAAGAGAAGCTGGAGAAAGAGTATGGCCGGAACCACCCTAGCAGCTCCATTGCCAGCCATGAAGGGCCGGAGAAGAAGGTGAGCTACGGCCATGGCGAGCACAAGAAGCCTCACAACTCACAAGCACAAGCAACATCACATCTCGCGCATATATAGCACAAGCTACTGCTGCTACTACAGCTCACTGACAAAAGCAAAAAAAAAGCGAGGAAGTAATTGGCATCACGTAGTCAAGTACCAGCAACCGATCTGTTCATCATCAACTCCACCGATCGATTGGTGCAGGTTTGGTACTCCTGAAATGAAGAAACTAGATGGTCTGCGTCGTTCATGGCTCTGCAGGAGTCAAGTGACAGGTGAACTGATAAAGGGGCGTTGAAGGACGGAGAAAAGTGGTTTCTTGGTGTGTGATTCGATTAATTAGCTCCCCTAATCTCTTTGACTCCTTCGATAGCTTGGGTAGTGGCACTGTCACCAACCAATTACAAAAAAATTGGTTTCTTTTTAGGAGTGTTTATACAACATTCGACTATTTTTTAAGATAAAAATAGTCAGATTTTAGGACGTTGGATGGTGATCCAACGCTCTAGATCTTTTTTTTGGAGGGGGTGCTTATATGAGATATTTTTTTGGAGGGATGCTTATATGAGTGGAACCGTTGGATAGAGATCCAACGCCTCCAAATCATCTGATTATTTTTGCCTTGAAAAATAGTCGAATGTTCTATAGCATTTCTCTTCTTTTTATTCTTTTGTTTTTGAACAAAAAAACGTGATGCTCGTCCTGCTATAGTTCGGGATTGGGAGTAAATAAAAGGGTAAACTATTATGCAACTCCAACAAAAAATAAATCGAGGGCGCAATTTCGGCAATTCGTTATTTTAGAGATAAGAAATTGTGCATCAACACATACGCAATTGTTAAGGATCCGTTTGGATCCCAGAATTAGAGTTGGCATGTGAAATTGGACCTCCCGGTTCAAATTTCCACAGAATTGGAATTAGTTTGCCATCCCAATCTTAGTGTTCGGAGGATAGTAGAATCACGAACTAGAACGTAGAGCGGAGATCCGTCGGTTTTCTGTGTCTTCAATTTTCGGGTACCACCACATTAGTTCGTACCCAGTGAGAAAATTATGTGCCTCTTGTTCAATTACTTAGTTTAATACTGAGTTATATGGTCTGCACAAATAGTATGATGGAAAATCATGTAATTCATACTCAATTACTGAGTTTTATTAGTTAAAGATCCGTACGTTACAACGGAGTCATAAAAATAATGAGACGAAACTTACTGCCTGACCAACTTCACACATTAAATATTAGAGAGTAAGCGATAGAGAGAAGGGTGACTAGCCACATCAAATACGTGAGAAGATGGGGAAAGTGAAGGGGTGGACGGTTGTATCCTGAGAGAGGGAGAGGAGGAGAGAGACGAATAGTCCAGATCAAATCAGATGGCTAAGAAGAGAGGAGAGAAATAAACTAATCACCAACTCATACTTTTATAACAGTAAAAATATTCTATATGATCTAAACATGTAAATTGCTTGGCATGACAATACTGCATATACTTGATATGCAAATCTAATTGACATCATTAGTCACTGCTGTTCAGTGCCACCGCCACACAGGAACATGGTCTGCACCGCTGCCCCCAAAGCCATCGACTGCCCCTGCTATTTGCCACCACCACTGCGAGATGATTGCAACAATGCTAAACTGCTCGGGATGGTACTTGTGCGGACTAAGTGTTAGTGATATGCTCTAAATACAATTATAAGATGATTGTATCATTTTTATATTTATGATCTTTTGAATAATATGTTATTTTGTCTCTTGAATAAATATTTTTTGTATGGTAAAAAGTATGTGACAATTATGATTTATAGATCAGCGCATGTATTGATTGATGATCATATTTCATAAATCATGGATATAGAGATATGAAATCAATAATATGGACACATGGTAGATAATGTAGTGTTGGATTGACCAACCATGAGAAACTATATGAATTGTTATATTTTTAAATGTTATCAGTTAGTTTCATGCATAGTGTATGTAGGATCTTTAGACCTAATATCATCATAGTTTCCTACGTGTGTAATAGTTTATATAGAGGTTACTAAACACTACTCCTAACTAGGTGGTCATAAAGGTAGTTTTCAATAGGACAAGCCGTGCGTGATATATGGTTTATCACAACGGTTTATAGTTGAAACCGTTTGTGATAAACCATATATCACAGACGGTTTCTACTAAAAAACGATTATGATAGTCAATAATTACAGACGATTTTTAGTAAAAATCCGTCTGTGATAGCACAAACCATTTATGTGATATTCTTTTGTTTCTTAAATCTATTTCTGTTTATTGGTTAGCCTCGAAAAATACTAGTCATACCATCTAAAACAAGCAGAAACACAACATCCATTTCACATTCATTTCAGAAACAAGAACATCCATTTCACAAATCAATTAACTGAAGTAAAATAAATTAACTATGCATGAGTAAACACACACATGTACAATTAAGCTCAGCCTGTTGTAGTTAGAGATAATTGACAAGTGAATTACAGTGAATAAGATTAAGCAACCTAGTGAACCGTAAGAGGGGGAGGGAACCATAATAGAGGGGAGGGAACTGTAAGATGTACATGAACCCAAAAACCCTAGTAACCATCCATCAATTTCGTAATTTCAGATCCAAGCATCAAGGAAGAGAGGGGAGGGGATCGGATGGTTTATATCACCGGCAATGAAGGAGAGGCGACGGTAGCGTCACTTTTGTGTCACGACGATGACACTGCACAAGACACTCTTGCAATACTTATGACAAGAGTGTCTTGTACAGTGAAACGTGATGTCACAACCGTAGGCGAAGGAGCTAGCTCACGGTGGTAGTCGGCGTCGTCTAGGAGAGAATGAAGAAATAAGCTAGGAGTGAATAAACTAGGAGCAGCCAGTGGAACTCACGCGTGCCTGCCGGTGGAACGGGAGAGAGGGAGTAATAAGGGGCGATAGGTGGGAGGAACTGGTGCCTGTCGTTCGATGCGGAGAAAATGGACGGGTGAGATTGAAATCATGGGGGAGATGCTGCGGATCGGTGCGTGGAATTATCACAGATGGTTTGTTATACGAACCATTTGTGATAATGTACATATCAGAGACAGTTTGTTATATGAGCTGTCTGTGATAATGCACATATCAGAGACAATTTGTTATACGAACCGTCTGTGATAATGTAATATCAGAGACAGTTTGGTATACGAACCATTTGTGATAATGCTAAAAAATATGTGCCCTACTCCAACCTATTAATATTCCGATGCAAGCGACCCCTAAACTTCCACACGGTTCGGCTTTTATGCAAAGATGATGTACAATTCCTTGATACCACAAATTTAATCACTTCTAAATTGTCCTCTCCCTCCTATTCTTCACCAGATTTCTTAATAATAGCATCTAATATTCTTTTGATTTTCTTCCTTTCATCTATCCATCATGAGTTGTTCCGCTGCAATCTTACACAGGCTATCCATCATGAGTTTCCTGTGCCGTTGGATTATGTACCAAGGGTCAAGATGTGTGCGGTATCCCACCCCAATTGTTATGCCCTGCTAGGAACCATTACCGTCTTGTGAATTTAAAAGGGTTTTCGGATCACGACCGAGTACATATGAACCTACAGAGTCGCATATTTCGTAGGGTGGAATAAACCGGTTCGGATATGGTCTATTCGTATGGGCTTCTCATCTTAATGGCCCATAATGTAAGGTTCCACTCGTATGGGCTTCTCATCTTAATGGCCCATAATGTAAGGTTCCACTCAAGGGGCTCCTTATAAGGAGAGACGTGAGGCTTTTGGTAGTAAATCACATCACTCATCGAAACCCTATTCACCTTCTTCCAAAGATCCTGTTGTATGTGTTGGTGCTAGCACACCAGCATACATGTTTTACCCTTGGATGTGTAGATACCGTAGAGGCGTTGCTGCGCTGATCGAGGATGATCTGCAATGTATTTGAGGAACGCGAGAGGCTGCTTGAGGAGACGATTGGTGGATTGGACAATCGACTACTTTCATTACATCTACGAGCACGACATTAGACCAGACTATTTCAACTCTTTTTCCATTGCATTGTATTACATGTCTAGTAATAACGATCTATGATATCTTACTTATATAGCTTCCTAGTTTACGTGATAGGAATTTTTATTGTGTGTGTATTCCTACATTAACATCACCCCACAATTACTTTTGTTTCAGATGATTTGCTATGCAATGCTTAGAATATATTTCACCAATTCACCACACAAGTATTCCTTTGTGACATTTTTGTTGGCAAATTCAGTATTAGTTATGGACTTCCCCAAAGGCTTTGTGCTCAGGTGGAATTATTATAGTTTAATGTGGAAATCTATGTGAAACACCTCCATGGACAGGGCAATGTTAGGCTGCAAAATCTTGTTCAGTTGCTTATAATCTTCTGTGGAATAGTTCAATTGATATTTTGTACGAGTGACCTCGCCATGGGATTTATCACTGCTTATTCACTCAGCTTTAACTATGGACTTAGGTTTGATGAAAGACGGGTTAGCGTTTTAGAATGTAGTTTGAAAAGTGAGATGTGTGATCGAATTAGGTTGATGCTTTTGTCCTTAGGAATGCCAGCCTGAGGATGATATTTCTTGGTACTGTCGTTAAACAAACAAGTCATGGCTAGAAGGGAAATTTATGGTGAGCAAGGCTAACGATAAAACTGAGCGAATTTTCAACTGATAATATGGCAATATGCACATATATCAGATGATCTGTAAAATTTATATATTACCTAAGGAAATTCTCTCATTTATACCACTGTAGAATGACTGATGCCATTTTGAGCTATTTTGTGATGTATGCTGTTCAAAATTGTGCAGGAATCAGTTGAATGATATGCCTAGTGATTAAGCAAATGAACTTACCACCCTAGTACTATCCTGAATAACCTAAGTTTCCTCCTGTCATGCACTATTTGTTTTGTATGTTACTTAATGCTAATGTTATGTTCAAGATTTATTTCAGTCAATTTTCTGTGACCACTACATGTTAATCTCTATTTATCATTTTGACCTAGCATTGTATTTTTACTTTGCTTCTTCATTGCAGCCATGTGTGATGGCTACGGAAATGTTCCTGGGTTCCAGTTCAGAATTCATGCAAAGAAATGTAAGGAATGATCTAAATTACTCAAGTACTATATCTAAATTATGGATTCTAATCTTGCAGATCAATAGATACTTCTCCATCAATCAAGATATCATCGCAGGGCGAGGCTGCTTCAACTCTTCTTCATTGGCGCATCTAATGATAACTATCCATAACTCTTTACACGCATGTTTTCTAGTTGAACGTGATAAAAATCAATTGTTATAGTTAGCATAGCCTATCCGTTCTCCTATATATATATATATATATATATATATATATATATATATATATATATATATATATATATATATATATATATATATATATATATATATGAGTCTGACATAAATGCGCCAGATTTGTACATCCCTTCCATGTCATTTGGTAGGTTCATTGTTCCCGCAGGCTTTACATTGGGCTTCATGGGAAAGTGAGATTTTGACTACTGTTCTTCGGTTGCGACACACTTGACACTTCAAACCCAATGCTATTTATGGTGAGCAAGGCTAACGATAAAACTGAGCAATTTTCAACTGATAATATGGCAATATGCACATATATCAGATGATCTGTAAAATTTATATATTACCTAAGGAAATTCTCTCATTTATACCACTGTAGAATGACTGATGCCATTTGAGCTATTTTGTGATGTATGCTGTTCAAAATTGTGCAGGAATCAGTTGAATGATATGCCTAGTGATTAAGCAAATGAACTTACCACCCTAGTACTATCCTGAATAACCTAAGTTTCCTCCTGTCATGCACTATTTGTTTTGTATGTTACTTAATGCTAATGTTATGTTCAAGATTTATTTCAGTCAATTTTCTGTGACCACTACATGTTAATCTCTATTTATCATTTTGACCTAGCATTGTATTTTTACTTTGCTTCTTCATTGCAGCCATGTGTGATGGCTACGGAAATGTTCCTGGGTTCCAGTTCAGAATTCATGCAAAGAAATGTAAGGAATGATCTAAATTACTCAAGTACTATATCTAAATTATGGATTCTAATCTTGCAGATCAATAGATACTTCTCCATCAACGCGCATCTACGTTAGGCCGAGCTGCTTCAACTCTTCTTCCGCTGCGCAGCGCATCTAATGATAACTATCCATAACTCTTTTACACGCATGTTTTCTAGTTGAACGTGATAAAAAATCAATTGTTATAGTTAGCATAGCCTATCCGTTCTCCTATATATATATATATATATATATATATATATATATATATATATATATATATATATATATATATATATATATATATATATATATATATATGAGTCTGACATAAATGCGCCAGATTTGTACATCCCTTCCATGTCATTTGGTAGGTTCATTGTTCCCGCAGGCTTTACATTGGGCTTCATGGGAAAGTGAGATTTTGACTACTGTTCTTCGGTTGCGACACACTTGACACTTCAAACCCAATGCTCCTAATGCACCTGACACTCATGCAGGTTCACTCCAGAAGCTAATAGTCTGCAGTTTACAGGAGGACTCATCGGATGGGCGTTACAGATTTCGATCCTGAAAGGGCTGCTCTACTCAGTGGGCGGAGGCGAGGTGCCAACTGCTTGACCTGGTAGCATACGGCGGGTATTTGTTTGCTGAGCATTACGTTATGGTGCCGTGGATGATCCTGTGCAGGGGTGTTCTTAGTGAGGACAGTTGAAGTATAAGTGAATTGCTCTATCTTTTTTTATAAGTTTAAGTTTTTTGATGAACTAGTTGGTGCATAAAACTCAATATGGTATCAAAGCCAAGAGGTCATGAGTTCAGACGCAATTAAAAAAAATTAATTATATGAGTATGTTTCTTGACAGGGTTGGACATGTTGTCTTGAATTTTGCTACGATTCATCTCACCATTGCTGATTTTCTTATAGTGTATGTTGCCTTGAGATGCGATTTTTGTAGAGTTCATGCATTTATGCTTTACGGTGCTGCCTGTTTCAGTGGCTGCCATGTACAGCCATTCTTCTGTTAAGTAACTGGCAAGATCCATGAAGGCAATGTGTTACGGTTGCGTCGGTAGATCAATGATATCGTGATAGACACATGTTGGCAACAGCAGATACAAGATACCGAGTGCTAACCAACTCTTTTTTTATGTTATTGGGGCAGTACTTGCTCCGTTCTTTTTCGTTAACGTTTTTTTACGGTTTTCGAGATACATCTTTAACACTATTTTTATAACTTTATATTAAGATACAATAATAAAATTATAATATTATAAAATTAGTTTTAACGATAAATCTAGTGGTATAATTTTCATATAGCCACTCTAAATAGTTTTAAATATATTAGTGATTAAACTTTAGAAAGCATAATGACACGGATGGTAAAAAGTTAAGTAAAAAGGACAAAAAGAGTATTAAGCACTAACATAATTATCAAGAGTTCATGTATAATTATGCAGGAAGTATGACCATGTTTCTATTAGCTTCTAAAAACTGTTTTTCTATAGTAAAACAACTTTTCCACGGCACCTAATCTTCAAACGAAATATCTTTTCAAAACAAAATATACTGATCTATTCAAGTACACATTATAGTGACTTTATTTATATCGACCAAAATTGTACGCGGGTTTCTCTCTTCGAATGGCTCTCTATAATATATTATCATTTATAAACTAAAATCAAAAGCTATTAGTAAAGACCAATATAAACGGTCCCCACAACTCTAAACACTGTCCGAAATGCACAGCAACTATAATGCTTACAACAAAACCATGATAAATAATACCTCAATTCTCAAGGGATAAAAACAGAAGTAAAACCAGGGCCATAAGCCAAACAGACTCCCAGTTTTCCTTCAGCAAAAAGCACAAATGCATCTGCAATGAGGTTATCATGGATTTCAGAGTATGCAATTGCGAATTATACAGCCATTTGTCAAAATGTACATTACTAAAAAGTTAGTTTGAACTTAATAGTATGTGCCATATCAGGAGTACAAGGTATGATGATGTGAATAGCGGAAGAAACTATGGCATCTCAGAAGGCGGCAAGGCACTCAACCTAGGCTACAATTAAAACCCTGTAAAACTTCATATTATTACACTAGATTACTTCTTTTCGTCATTGTCACAATTATATGGCCACAACCATCTTGGAACAACTTCAGGGTGATGTGTGCTTGTGTGAAGACTCATCAGAGGCTGTATTAATGAAGACTGACCACACACGCCCACCACCAGCAGCCCTGTTGATCATCCTCTGCCAGAACAAAGCCTTTTAATTAGACAAAGATAGAAAATACAGGGGGAAAGGGAAAGCATAAGTTATACAATGAAGAGTAATAACGTTGCTCACAATTCAGAGTAAGGAAACAAAGAAGTGCTGCTCCTAACATCATCAGTTCATATCGTAAAATCAGTATCAACTATCAAGAACATTGGGTACTGTACTTGGAAACATCTCTTGAAGCACATTTCATACTGTGATGTAACTTGAGGGATCATTGGTGCCAATGATCATTTTTCTTTGAATTAAGCTCCATGGTAGCAGAATACCAGGACAGATAAATAATGTCTGGGGCTTCCTTACGCATGCCTTAATGACATATGTACTTCCAACTTATTAGATAAAGTGTCGGAAAAGCAATACAACAATGAGTATCAAACTACCAGGAAATGAACTTCTGCAGCACCAAACAAAATGCATCAGTTTCTTCTCAATGGAACCTTCAGATAAAAATGAATGCTTAACACCACACTAGGACAAAAAAGGTCTAATTTCTGATGCTCTTGCCCCTCATGGATCTCAAGTATTCGGTTTCAATAGGACAGACCCTGCTATGCTGTCTCTAAAGCACGGGAAAGAATCCTAATGCAAGCCGTTGGTGTCATGGTGCCACTTCCTAGGACTCCTAATTTTCACTACAAGCCTCTCGAAAATTCTACACACTATACCGCTATAAGGATGCTCTAAAAAAAACAAGTAGGTCAGAGATTAATGCAAACAAGTAGGCCAAAACTCAAAACTTGCTGTTCATATGTTTGACCACATGACACTAGGAAGAATGCAAATATCATCACCCTAGAATAAACTAGTAAGCACTTTGATGGGCCTTTTTTCAGCTTCCAAAATCTGTTTTTCGACTTTTCTACAATAAATAGCTTTCAAACAGAGTGTCTTTTTCAAAAGCTGCTTTTACAAGTTGATTATAGTACACACTGCAGCGACTTCATTTATATCGGCCAAAACTGTATGCGGTTTCTGCTACTCCATACTCTCTCTCATAAATAGCCCAAAAGCTATAAACCGAAGCCAAAAGCTATGAACCAAAGCAAAAAAGAATAAACCGATAAAGATCAAGATCCAGGACATTAAAACTAATTAGCAGAAATACTTCGATCTAGATCTAGATCCAAGACGCTAAACTTATTAACAGACATACATTCATAAAAAAGGTACAAAGTAGCAATGTGACATGGCCAAGGCACCACAATACTGTTGTTACTTGCTATACTACATTTAGAAAGCAGCAGTTCATGGTATCTTCACTAGTACAAACTGATACATGGGCGATATGACCCATTAACATCAGCATTCAGAAGCATAGAACTATGAGGAATTGAGGATGACATCTTTTTGTACAGCACAACAAGGATTCAATCATTTAAGCACTGGTTGCAAGTAACCAAAGGTTTCACTTTCCAACCTATTATCATTTCATATAATTTTTGTCATCATCAGTGCCAACCATCATAATCAAAACATAAGAAACAAGCTAATATACCTATGACGTTGCTTTGTACTGGACAAGGCATTGAAGCAAAATGTCTAACCTGTTAGGTCACTATTACAGGTTAAGGACCAAAGTGAAATTTATTTTTCCAGGATTTTGAAGACTTCAAAATTTTAAATGGTGAGATGTAAAAATGCCAAGACAAGAATGTTCTCATATGATACTAGGAAGAACAATTTGGTGACTGTAAGTTTAGTAAGTGATACTACAAATGTATAACGCACTGAAAACATGAATATGATGGCAAACATGTTAAATCACATATAGCATTATACAAGGTTGTCACGGCGCTCCAGCAAGTCGCAGTGAACCCGAAGCGCCTGGACGCCTAGTCGACTAGGCGCCCGCTATGGCGATAATTAGACGATAGTAATAAATACAAGTAATACCTTATATGATTGAAAATTAAATAACTATGCAATATAATAGCATAAATTATCTAAATAACAAGATCCATAATAGCAAATAGTATTAACAAAACAAGGTTCATAACATAAATAGGGAGTCGGCGGTCCACCGGCCCATTTGCTTCTCCCCCCTTATCTCTTCTCTCAGCCAAACAAATCCTGATTGCTCCTCATGCTGGCTTGATCAGTATAATGAGGGTATTCTAGTCAAGTTGGATAATTAATCATTTATATATTTAGGAAAATTATGTATATGCTTTCAGTCTCAAAAATGATAAATTTTAAAACTTTTTAGTGTTATACTTATATACAAAATTTCCCTTTATATTATGTGCTTGTGCATTCCCGGGGGTTTCCTTTGGGTATTCTAGGGACACTCCATCAATTACCAATCATACCATGCAGCTGAAAGAAATATTATGTATTTTTTTAGAAGATCCACATGCACTCAAGCGAAAACAAGGTTGTCACAGCGTCGCCTAGGCGACGCTAAGCGTCGCTAAGCGTCTGGCGGGAGGAGGAGGACGCCATGGCTGCTCGCTCACCGATCCCATCTGTTGACGCCGGCTAGGGTTGGAGATCGGCGGAGGCGAGGCGGCGGAGGAGAGCCGGGCAGGCGGGCGGCGGGAGAGAGGCGGGCGAGCGGGAGGCGGCGGGAGAGGCGGGCGGAGGGAGGCGGCGGGAGAAGGCCGACACGGGAGGCGGCGGCGAGAGGAGGCGGGCAGGAAGCGGCGGCGGGGAGGAGGTGGCGGCAGGGGAGGCGGGAGGCGGAGAGGTCGGGCGGGGGAGACAAGAGGCGGAGAGGTCGGGAGAGAGACAGGAGGCGAAGAGGTCGGGAGGCGGCATATGAGGCGGAGGGACCAGGGGATATGAGACCGTATGAGGGTGTGAGTGTATGACCTAAATATGAGATACGGGCTCGCTGGTCGCTGGGCGTCGCCTAGGCGTCGCCTAGGCGTCCTGCGACTCTCACTCGCCGTGGTCGCCGTAACAACCATGACCGAAAATGAGTTGGTCTAGCAATAGCTCCGCTCTCACCGCCCTCCTATTCCTCTCTCTCTCTCTCTCCGTTCTCGCGCATGCATGCCTTGGCTTGGCTCTCCCCGCCGCCTCTCTCCCTCCTCCCATTCACATGCTCGCCTCCCTCGCCGGTTCACCTCCTCTCCCGCCGCCTCCTCGTTAGCTCTCCCGGATCCGTGGCATGGAGGGAGATCGGCCAGGCGGAGGAGACGCCATATCCAGTGATGAAGACACCGACGACGGGTGGAGGCAGCAGATCTATTGACTAATAATGTAGAACTTCATTATTTTATTAGCAAATAAAACTTTTAAAAAGTAGCGGCAATGCCTCATCATACATAATAAGTTCATTCCGAATTTAGCAAAATCAGTGATTAGTATGAATATTTTGATAGTCATTATTTCATATTGAAATTGAAGTGATATCTGAATCCAAACCAACTTTGCTCTAAAAAATGGATGCAGATTTGCTATTAGCGCTATCCAATATGTATATGATCTGTCCGCATTCCTAATCAGTAATGAGAAAAAGTACAGCTGTACAAATGCAGATAAAACATCCTACTATCATTCAGTTCACCATATCTATTGCCTCCTAAATCCTAAATAGTATATCAGAAACTTACAAAGATGGATGGAATCATGGATGATAAAACATAACTCCAACCAAAAGTATTATGAACTATCTGATGATGAGTTTGGCTCCTCAATGAGAATCTTGCAGTAACTAATTTGGGGAAGTGAATTATCCCAAAGTCCCAACTGTTCTTCTGCTGCTCACTTAACTATGCTCAACATCGTCTTAACAAAGAAAGATATATACATGCATACTTAATTCTGGACAGAATGTGTATGTGTTGTTCTAACTGGGGGGAGGTACAGTGTCATGATAAAGCATTGAACTTCTCAAGTGATTTATCAAGAAGCTCGATCAGAGTCTTCAGACCCATAATCAACTAAGAAAAGAGCTGCTCACTGCACAACATGGATTTTGCTAGTACTGCTCAAAATTACATTGTGGCAAAGATAATCCTAGGCCAAACTGCATACAGGCTGGAAAGAGAGCACTGGTGTTGGTACGCACAAACTAAGCCACTAACATGCAAATCAGTGACCATACTTAACTACTGTACACTACGAAAAAGGGAACAAGCTAACCTGCATATTCTTTCTGAAACATGAAATAGGATATTGACTTCAAACCTATGAAATAATGCATTATATTTGAAAAGCAGCAAGAGCTTAATATACCTAACTGCTGAGCCAGCACGCCATTTAAGCTCGTTAAGGTGCAACTTGTCTTTGTGCCAGCGTCCCAAAATTACAAGCCCAACCAGGGCAGCTGCAACCACCGCAGACCAGAGAGCATTTGTTTCCTTAGCTTGGTGATACAAGCATGACATATGCTTCTTCAACCAGCATTTACAAGAGGCACCAGAGTCACAACTCTTGATGTCTGCAGATTCTGAAGGCAGATCCCATTTGTCATGAGAATCGTCACCACCATCATTGTCATCATCATGAACAACAAAACCATGCCCATCATGTTCAGCATGAAATGAACCATACTCAGCTACATCATCAACTGAGAAGTTTTTTCCTTCATCATAGAATTGAATTCTGTCTGACCCAACATCGTATTTTCCACCCACATTCTTGAAACTCTCATCTTCCACGCTAGTACTTGCTTCCTGCACATCCTTTTCTGGCTGGATGTCATCAAAACCAGTCTCTATTGGCAGATTCTCATGCTCACTTGGGGGAAACACAAAGTGGTCAGACATGAGCAATGCATTTGATGAACCTCGCTCATCCTTACTTGCGTCAAGGCCTTTGCTCTCTGTTGTAGGTTTGCCTGCTGTTCCACTGGGCCCTGGCGCAGCTGCATAGGCAGATGCTGTGAGAGTCACCACTTCCCAATCTGCCCCCCGGGAGGTGGTTCCCTCTACCACCTCTTTCTCATTATCAGCCATATCCGCAAATCTGATCATTAAAAACAAAATCAATTTCAGCATATCAGGCTTGCAGACAAGTGATTCTATTGCGTAAATATCAGATAATCAATTGCAATATACAGCAAGTACAGTTTATCAAGCCTTGTTCGACGAAGACAGTAACCAGAATTCATTCATTCATTTACCAAGAACCGAACGGTAGTACGGTACACAGAAAAAACAGGGAGCAATTATCATATTTCTGCACCAAAGTAATTTATTTAGCACTTGACCACATAAACACTTCCACCAACAAACTCGCCACAAAAAGGCCAATTTGAGAGAGACAGAGGTTAGAGCCATTCTTGACCGTATCGTCACATCCATCCATATCTAGGCATTTGCATCACCCACCAACATAACCAAGAACGGTGCGCTCATCGCCAATCTCGTTTCTGAGACCCCAAAACCAGGGGCGGATGCACCTAGAGTCCTACGGATATTGCCGTTCTCAAGAACAAGAACCGATCCATATGGATGGCCAGATTACATCACCAACAGAAAATAAATCCGCGACTGTTGAGTACTTCAGTGAAGGACGCATTTGCAGAGAAAGAAAGAATTGGATCGGACGGAACATCGCAACAAGATTTGGATTTGGATTTGGTTCATCGGTTGCTCACAGCCGTCACAACAAAGAAGACTACAGACTAGGGCAACGTGGAATCAATCCAAGCAAGGTAGGGCTTACCAACAGAGACGGATCTCCAGGCAAGTCCCGGGGAGGAAGAGGACGGGAGAGAGAGTTTGGAGGTGGCGTGTGCTTTCGGTGGAAGGGGGGAGAGGATCAGATCAAATCACCATTGGTAGAACAGAGAGAAGAAGAGTGGGAAAGAGAGAGAATGGTAGGGAAGGAACGGTCCATGAAACTGATAACCGGGACCCACGGTCTATGGACTCGGCTCACACGTTTCTCATCTGGTCGAGCCAACCCACGCTCGGTTCGCACACCCTGCTCCACATGTCAGAATTTTACCTATGTCGTCCTTCTCCAATCTTCGTCCCGGCTAGGTTGCGCTTTGTTACCATCACTGAAAATTGCGAAATTGATTCTAGACAAAATTTTATCTATAACGAAAAGAAATTAATTCTAGACAAAATTTCATCTATAACAGAAGTCATAGACCGATATTAAATAATATCATAAATAAAATCCAGCTCTAATCAGTACTACAGGAGTCATGCAAATCTCTTATCCATACCACAAGTTAGTTTTCTCTAATAAAACAGTATTTTCTAAATTCCCTTTACCTTTCATCTTCCCTCCTTCACATCCGACAAAAGAGCATGCCAGGGGTGGATGAGGATGGTAGTCAGATTTGGAGGTGGGGACGACAATGACCGGAGAAGAGAATACAAAGGTTATGCTCTTTTTAGATTTAGTTTATGACTTTTTGTTGTATTTTTATGGCTTTTAGGTTATTCGTGAGAGAGTATAGATTAATAAAAACTCACATGCGATTTTAACTAATATAAATGAAGCTGTTATAGTATGTATTATAATTAACTTGTAGACTCTGTATTAAAAAGACACTTTCTTTGAAAGTTAGTTACTGTAAAAAGGTCGAAAAGTAGCTTTAGAAACTGAAAAAAAACAATCCCAAAGACTCTGGAAGAGAGGAGGATGTTGCCACATCTAGGCTAGAGAGGAGGAAGACAGCGTTGGTGACCCTCGTAGAGGTGCTCACTAACTCGCCATGCTCGAGGTTAGTAGCGACTGATTCCTCTGAAGAAGGTCCCGTTCTCTCTCCCTGTTCCGCTCCCATTGGTTGTTACCATCGTTGTCGCCTACTCCAACGGCGCACACCACTAAGCCTACTCGAGCGTCGCGATCATCTTCCTTGTCCTCGACGCAATCCTCTGCATTCTATTGGCATGTTCTTTGTGACTGTAGCTTTTTTAACCAAATGGGTTGGGGGCGTCTTGGGCCTAGCTTTTTTGGAGGGGGACCACGGGTTGGGGGGAAGGGTCGGGGCCGGGGGGGCTGGGAAATTTTTTTCCCCCTTTTTTTAAAAATTTTTTTTTTAAAATTTTTTTAAAATTAACCAAACCTTTCAAGAAAAATTGTTGAAAACCCTGTTTTTTTGGACCAAAAAAATTTTTTTTTATTTTAAAATTTGTGCTTAAATTTTTTTGGGGGGTCCATTTTGGGTTTTTTGATGAAAGGAAACATTGAAGGATGGGGGGTTTTTGATTTTTGGGTAATTTGGTTTTTTTTTCCCATCCAATTTTTGGAATTTTTTCAAAAGGAGTTTTGTGAAAATTTGGGGATTTTTTTCCCTTCTACAGCAAAGGGCTTTTCTGTGGCAATTTGGAAGGTCAAAAGGGGGTTTTCCCCTAAAGGGAAGGCCAAACCCTGGGATTTTTAAAAAATGGGGAAAAGGGTTTTTGGGACCGAATTTAAAATATCCTTTTTTTAAATGAAAGAAAATAAAAAATTTTAAAAATTAAAAAAATTAAATTCAACCCATTTTTTTAAAAATTTTTTAAATTATTTTTTTTGTCAAAGGGGGCCCTTTTGGTTTTTGGGCCAACAAATTTAGGGGTTTGGATCAAAAAAAGACAAACCTTTTGGTTTTAAGGGGCCCCTACAAATCAAGGGGTGGGGACGGCTTTGGGAAAAAAAAACCCCGAAAATTTTCAAGAAGGGGGGAAGGGTTAATTAAAATTTAAAACATTTTATTTTTAAAAACAATTGAACTTTGAATGGAAAATTTTTAAAGTTTGGGGAAATTAAATTTTTCCCCACACCCTTTAGGAAAAACCTTTTTATTTTGGAGAAACCCACAAAAAAATTTTTGGATGGAAAACCAAAAGGAAAAGGCCCTTTATTTAAGGTTTTAAAATCAAACAATTTCATCCCAAAAAAGGGAAAAAAATGAAAAATTTTTAAGAACCGGTAGAAAAAAAAACATTTTTCCCCAAAAAACCCATGGAACAAAATTGGGGCAAAGGCTTTGGGCCAAAAACCTGGGAAAAAGGGGTTGGGGGAAACATTTTTTATTTCCCGAAATTTCAAAAATTTTCCGGTTTAAAGGGGAAAGTTTGTCAGGGGGTTTTGAAACCCCAAAATCTTTGACAAAAGGGTTAGATGTAAAAGGGGGGGGCGCCAATCCTTTCCGGGGCCCATTTTAAGAGGGCTTGGGGATTCGGGGCCCTTTTCCCCCATCGTTTCCCTTTTTGGAAACCCCGCTTCCCCCGGGGGGCCACGGAAGTTAGGGAAATTGCCCAACCCGAGGCGGAGGTGGGCCCGGGGAAACGGAAAATGGGGGGGGAAAAAGGGGAAAAAGGGCCCCAAGGCAATTCTTTTGCCAAATTTGTGGGCCACCCGGGGCCCGCCCAAAAGGGGGCTGGGTCCCCCAAAGGCCCTTTGGTTTTTAGGGTTGCCCGGGCTTCTTCTCAAGGCACCCGGGGCCAATCTTTTCCCCTGTTTTTTGGGGGGGTTGGGGTTTCCCGGGGGTTTAAAGGGTCTCCTCGCTCAATTTAAAGGGGGTTCCCATCAATGAAATTCCAAATTATGCCCTTGCCCCAAATTCCCTGGGCTCAATTCCCGGGGGCCTTTTTCCTTGGGGGCCCTTTTTTACCCAAGGGGAATCTCGGGGTTTGGGAAACCTTGTGTGGAGGGGCGGCTTTTTCCCTTCAACCCTCTTTTTTGGCCCCAAACCCCTTTGCTATGCGGAATCGGCCCAAAATTAAACAAAAATTACTTTCCCAAAACCCCTTTTACCTTAGCACGGACCCAAAAAATTTTTCCCTTGGGAAAAGGGACATTTTTGTCAAATCTACCCGGAGGGGAATCCTAAGGTTTTTCCCTTTTTAAATTTGACCACCAAATAAATTTTTTATTGGCCCTCCACCTATTTGGGGGCCAAGGTTTGTTCAAATTTGAAAAGGGAATGGTTTTAAATTTTCACTTTCTTGCCAAAAAAGAAAATTTGTTTTTTTTAATTGTTCCAATAAATACATGTGGGGATATATAAGTAATAATTAGTTAATCTAATTTTTAATCGAGGTTATATATGTACGTGGGACGGTGGATGTATGCAGCCGTGGGTGAAGAGTATATTAATGGCGTGTCCTTTTACAAGAGCCGAGGAGGATATGTTGAATAAGGGGTGGAATATATGTATCTCCATCCGCGGGAGAATTTAAAGATGTTTAAGAAAGGGCAAATTAGGCCACTTGATTCGGAGGGGTTTCAAAAGGGTTATATGTTGGAGACCATGGCGGTGAATGATCATATGCCGGATGACATCGCCGGTGAAGTGAATGATATCCCGGATGACATCGCCGGGGTGAATGACATGCCGGGATGATGTAGATTGTGGTTCGGATACGGATAGGTTGCACGATGATAACTGGACGGATGTTCATGTAGAGAACTATGATCGGATATTAAATTGGGCTTGATAGAGGACCGGAGAAACCTTTGTTCACGCTCCGACACGAGGTTGTCCCGTGCGAATTGTTGAAATTGAAGGCAAGCGGTTGGTCCGACAAGAGTTTCACTTGCTAGGTCTTTTAGTGGACATGCTTCCGAGGAAATGAGCTACCTAAAACTACGATAAAGCCAAGAAGGTTATTTGGTTGGGAATGGAAGAAAGAATACATGTATGTCCGAACGACTTTATCCTATCCGAAAGGTATGCAAACATGCATGTATGTTCGGTGTGCAACATGCCGATATAAATGTAACAATCAATCGGATGACCGAGGCAAGAAAGGACCTCCCCTAAGGTGGCATTATTTTCCTATAATTCCCATTTGAAAAGGATTTTGCAAATCCAAGGGAGGCAAAACTGCTTGGCCTTTTGGAGGGCAAGAAGGATGGAATGCTAAGACACCTTGCGATTCCGTCTGGAGAAACATCGATAGGAGTTTGAACTTTGGTGTAGAACCAAGGAATATAAGGTTTGAGATACGGATGGAATGAATCCTTTCAAAGCATGGCTGACATAGCACATGGCCGTGACTCTGATCTATAACCTTCCTCATTTGTTGTGTATGAAGCGAAAGTATTTTTTGTCGATACTAATCCAAGGGCCAAAAACCGGGAATGATATCGATGTTACCTAGCATTGGTAGAAGATCTAAAACCTGGAACAAGGGTGGGTATGGGATGCATAAACGAGAGAATTTCACTTTGCCATTATTGTTTTGCACCATAAACGATTATCCCGCCTTGCTAACCTATCGGGCGGTACAAAGGTGCCAAAGCTTGTACCCACTATTTAGATGATACCAAGAGTGTGGGTGAGACACTCACGAAAACGCACTCGCAGGGTTCCCGAGGGCTCACCCATCCGCAAGATGAAGAAACAATTTGAAGAGAGAAGGAAGACCGTCAAGGCATTTAAGGGACACGAGGTTTATGATATTGTTAAGGATTTAAATGTTGTCCTCAAAGGACGAAAATGAGTGCTCATGAGAAGAACACCGGAAGAAGAGATCAATATTTTGGGATTTACCTTATTGGAAGTACCTAGATGTTCGACCTGCATCGACGCATGCCGTTGAAAAGAATGTTGTGAAGGATTGGTCTCTTGAACATTCGTGACAAAAAGGGCCCGCCGGCTTGACTTGGGATATGGACATCGGCCCGAGTTAGCCCAAACAATAAGATAATGGATGAACGACCTTCCCCTCGTGTTACCAAAAAGGCGAGAAAAGAACGCCCGGCTTGCATGGTGTCAAAGTTCCGTCCGTTACTCCTAAGCGTGAAAAACTTGTTTCGATGCAAGATTTGAAGTTAAATGGCATGAAGTCTCATGATTGTCATGTTTGATGACAGATGCTCCCTTTGCAATTAGAAATATTTTGCCGATCAAAGTATGAGAGACAATCATTTATGTTATTTATTTAACACGCTCGAAGGTCATCGATCCCGGGACCGGATGTTAAGACGAGGTGGTGATGAGTATGTCATCTTGAAATGTATTTCCTCCTTCATTTTTGATATCATGGTACATCTCATTGTTCACGTTGTGGGAGATAAAATGCGGGCCCATATTTCCGTAGCATATACCCATTTGAGAGGTTCATGGAATTCTCAAGTCCTTCGGAATCGACCGGGGGGCAATCGTCAAGGTTATGAAGGAGGTCATTGAGTTTTGTGTCGATTATATGGCTCGGACTCAACCGATAGGTGTTCCTCAATCTCGCATGAGGGAGGTAAGGGTATCGAACTATCGGAAGGAAAGCAATCCGCGGATATGGACACGATACTCAAGCCCATTTCACGATCTTGCAACACATGGTGGTGGCCCTTATTCCCAAAGTGGCACAAAAAATCAAGCGGTGAGATGTTTCGATCATGAGGCAACATACCCGTTCAACCAATGGTTGAAGGACCAAATCGCTAGGAGCTCGCCAATGAGACGACATGGTTGGCAAAAGGGCCAACATTTGGGACATGGCAAGGATATGACATAAATGGGTACACATTCTATCGCGTCGGGATGTAAAGAGCATAAACGACAGTGTGAAGATGCTTCGATCGGGGTGAAAACCGTACTATGGGTTCATAGAAGAGATTTAGGAGCTCAACTACATGGTTTTCAAGATCCCCTTATTTTTGCCGGTTGGGTGCATCACCGGTGAAGGTTGAAATGTTTCACTACCATGGACCTCCAACGTGTCGGGACAAAGCAATCATTCGTGTCGCCAACCAAGTTGTTCAAGTTTTCTATGTAACCCCCGTAAGAAACGCATGTAGTTCTTCATGGAAAAGGAGAATTGTGGAGAGAATGTAGTGGACGAGGAAGAATACAATCAATTTGACGAGTTACCCCTTTGGAAATGGTATAGGTTGACGACGAACAACGTGGAAACTAGTTACGCCGCATTGATCATCATGAAGGGCTCATTTTAAAGGAAATAAGCAAGTACAATGAGAATACGCTTCATATATGTGGGCATTTGCATATATGTATATAAAATGCATTTGTGTGTATATGTGAAAATGTGTGATGTAGTCAATTTTGAGAATGAGAAAATATGTAAAGAAATACCGTGTGAATCACAGTTGGTGTTGTATATGAATCTTGGTGGTTGATCATGAATCTGATTGGTATTTGTCTTAATAACTATAGTCGGGGGCTTATCACGGATCTTGATATTATCACCCGGTTATAAGTTTAGAACCGTCGTGATATTATATATCACGGCGGTTATACGTAGAACCCTGTGATAATCCCGCTATAAATATCTCGGCTAGGGTTTTCCCGCCGTATGCTGTTATATTTACATCTAAATCCCGATCTCCCGGCCCCGCCCCTCGAGCCCCGGCCCCTGGCCCTCGCCGGCCCCCGGCCGTCCGGTTCGACCGGCCGGCCGCCCCGCCCGGGGCGCCCGCCCGCCTGGGGCCTCGCCGGCCCCGACCCTCGCCACCCTCCCGCCCCGGGAAGCCTCCCGAGCCGCCCGCTTCAGACCGCGCCGGCTCGCCCACGCCGCGGCCCTCGCCCCCCGCCCGGCCGCCGCCCCGATCGCCTCCATCTCCCCCGACGATAAGTACTAAGGTAACCTTGTGATGCTATGATTTGCTTCATGTTAGAACTCCAAATCCCCAAATGTTAGAAAACACACGGGAACTACTCACCCGGCAAATGTCTTCATGTGCTATTATTCAACTTATTTTTCAACTAGGATGAGTACATGGCTTAAGTAATACAATGAAGGACTCAATCCA
This sequence comes from Bonia amplexicaulis, assembly GCA_036346245.1. Lineage (NCBI taxonomy): Eukaryota > Viridiplantae > Streptophyta > Magnoliopsida > Poales > Poaceae > Bonia > Bonia amplexicaulis. The sequence goes on from CM070745.1 coordinate 1,318,809, forward strand.
TACGATAAAACAACATGAGCTTATCGAGCCATGTGTGCCTACTTAGCTCCTTTTAGACTTAACATGCATGCATGCAACGTAAAACTAGTTCTTTGGTGTATGTAACTCTTCTAATACACCCACACCTGAATAACTCTAATGTGACACATCTAACATATGATACTATGATTTGCTCATGACTAAAAGCAAGACGTTTCCTTCCACAAGAACTTTGTTTAGAGACCTTGTAGTAATAATATATGCCGATAGAGGTTTGTGCCATTTGTTCAAGCCCTCGGCCTCCCTCCCTCTACTCCTCCTCTTCCAATTCAATATGATCACTTTCTTATTTTATCCTTATAGACCCACAAATTGAGCAACATGTCATCCGCGATTCTTCAACACCATCAAACCCGCTCCAACATCAAGCGCCAAGGAAGAGGACTATCAAGAAGCATGAGGGCCGATTTACCATCACGGGTCATCGGGGTCCCTCTCCTTCCTCACAAAGCGTATTGAATATTGATCGGAATAGTTGCAGAGCGGTTGAGATCACATTCAATTGTGGAAAACGTTCGAGCGTGTCAAAATTTTGGCATCGTTCGAGATCCTAGAAGAACACTAAGGCGTGGCAACGACAAACCTAAGCGGGGCAAAGCATGGAAGAACTTCAAGAGCACGCTTGTCAAGAAATCGGGCGGAAACGTTATTCATAAATACCCATTCCGGAACCACAATGGGAAGAGTTCAAGGCGAAAGACAATCAAGATTTCAAAAGTACAAGTGTGGCGCAAAGGCCCCCAAGCAAAAACACACCCCCCGGACTTGGTACTGGATATGGGTAAAACCCGATGGAGGACGGAGGATGACTTGGCGCCAAAGGACATCGCCCACCATTTTCCAATATCCGGGATGAGCGCCTCGAAATTGGATTAGAGCAAGGTCATCTGACGACATCGGGGACGCTCCTTTCGAAACTCCGGACCGCAAGTGTCCCTCGAAGATATCGATCAAAGCGTAGCTTGTAATTACTCCGAACTCGAATTGAAATGACATGTGTGTTTGCGGAAGAGCCGAGTTTTGAATCCCGGGATCATTCTAAGGAGCAAGGGAAATGATATGCCTCCGTGGCCCGGAAACAAGGAGCACCCGGGCCGCAAGGGCCTTGGCTTCGCCTTGAAAACATGGTTTCAAGATGACCAAAATGTTCGGGAAAAGAGAACCAAAGGCGGCGTGAGGGCGGCATGAGAAGAGTTCAAGGCCTCTTTAGAGGGAGATAATGGGTGAGCTAGGCGATGTAATCGAGAATGAGGCGGAAAAACAAAGTCGGCGCCCGGTGGGAGCCCTGATCCGCCGAGTAGTTGCGGTCCAATCCACGGAAGGTGGCGATTTCGTGGACAACATCCGGTAAAATTTTATCTCTAATGCTTGCTCCATTGATAGGCTTATTGGAGTAGCTAATTTTGTATCATGTGGACCAAATGCGGGCCCAAGTGAGATGCCTCCGTTCCTTTCTGGGTTTTGGGACCGCATACGCTGTTCGGGCCGGGTGCAAACCCCAGGCCAGACGCAAAAGTTAATGTGGATTAAGTGCATGCCAATTTTGAGGTCGCCCCAAGGCCCCCAAACGAGATCGGACTCAGGGCGGGCCATTGGAACATTCATCCAAAGGCCCAAATCGACATCTCCTTGGGCTTCTTCACGGTGGCGGACCGAAGGGCAACCGAACTAGAGCTCCCGGGGTGCTATTAAAGGAACACGAACCGGGCGACAAGCTGGTGCTATCTCCACAAGGGCCAAGGTACACCCCGGTGCTATCTCCACTGCTATTCTCACCAAAGCAACTTGCGGTCGAACCATTATGATCATCATAAAAGTCGACCTAAATGAGGCGGGCAAGGGCAAATCAAAACGAAGGATGATGACGATACCACGTCCCATTGGCCCAAATTCGGAAGAGGTGATATTCGGACGATCACCTCTTCACCCTAGGACTTGGTTGCCAAACATTACACACTTGGTATATGCAATCAATAGACGAGGCGACGGCCGTATTCACAAATTCAAGGGAACATTTCGGCGAAGTTCGTGAATGTGTCTTCGTGGTGACCTTTGCGATATATTTGATCTTTTCACGCCAACGCCTCGATGCCTCACTGTCGATTTTGCAGTAATCGCATAATCACATTCTCTGTCACTTCATCCGATATATGTCACAATTTGTTGCATTTGTTATATAAAGATTCATGGAAGCTAGATCATCTAAATTACCAATTGGTTTCGGACCCCGCTTGGTCGCCATTGATACCATCAACGAGGATGCATCCTTCGTAGAACTATATTGCAACAACACGATGGTTCACTACGATAAAGAATTTCTTCTTATGCCATACAATGAGCACTTCCATTGGATTTTAATTGTAATTATACCAAAATAGAACAAGGCTATATACCTTGATTCTTTAAGTAAGAACAAATCCAAGTACACAACTATCGCCGAAATACTTGATAGGTAAGTACATTGTACATTGTATTCTTTTTCCTTCCGAATTAAATCCTTTTTGAAAGGGTCCACCACATACATTCAACAAACATGTGGTCGACGGGGCCAAGCCCTTGAAACGGGTAGTTAGCTACATTAATTAATCCTATACAACACTTAGCGAATGCCTTTTGATTTAACACATTTTTTTTGCGGGCCACCGCGGGACGGGCAACACGTGTGGATACTACATGTGCCACCATTGAGACTACTCATCGATTTCCAAGATCACCGATTCTAAGGTTTCTCAATCTTCCCAATTTATTTCATACTTGTCACGTTATATATGTGGGTTGATTTTCCTATCGACGGCTACACCCATCTCTACATCTGCATTGAAATAGCGGGACTTTGCAAAAATTCGAGGAGAGTTCCTTGGTTTTGTGGACTAAAGTTATCGAGATGGAGAGTTCCACCGCTTTAATTGTGAATTTGTTAATGGATATTTTATTTTATTTCAATTAATTCATTTGGAAATGGATACCTTATGTTTGTGAATGAAATGTGATGTGAATTGGATTTTATGTTTGTCAAACAATTGAGATCCGAATTGTATATAACATATACTTGTTCATCCTTGTTTGAGGGCATGGCTAGCATTTTCGAGGCTAGCCAATAACGAAATATATTTATGGGTAAAAGAACATCCGCGGTTTGTAACAAAAAACCCCGTGATATTTGATATTGATATATCACGCGGTTTTAGTTAAAACCGTCGGATATGGATATTCACGACGTTCGAAACCGTGGATAACCCGATTATCAACCCATTTGCTTCAAAATCGTGATGACATTTTTGAACCGTGGGATGACCTTTTCGTACTAGTGATATAAGTAGTAGGTGTTGCTAGGAAATATAATAGCTATCAAAAGTTTATAATAATGAATAGAATTGGAGATATGCAAAAGTTTATAACAATCAATAGCAATTAGAGATATTACTATGGTTATGCCATCGTCAATCTATATCGTGGGAAACGGGGGTGCGGTGGAGCTTACCCATACAGGTTTTGGCGGGTAAAGTGTTCCCTATTTTCATGCCCTGGGTGAAAATATCCCATATCGGCTCTATTAAGGTATTTATCTGATATACGGAATAGACACAATTGCTATCCCTACTTAAGAGACACCTTGGAAAGTCACCAAGAACCTAGTGGCTTTTTTTCATGAACTTGTCATCGATCTATAAAGTCACCCAAGAACCTAGTGACTTTGGGCGTGAACTTGTCATTGATCAATAAATGAAACATTTTATCTGAATTTGGTCAAATTTGATGGCACAAAACTGGGATGTTTCATGTTTGGAACTTAACATTTGATAGGTGAGATCTTACAATATATCTTTTTTTGGTTTCCAGGTGCCCGGTGGAGGCTATGCACAATATGGTCATATTTCAAAGTGCTATGTTTTTGCTAAAAGGATACCGTTGTTTGTTATTTTTTATGTACCATTTAATTAAAGAAAATAAAGAAAAAAGGAAAATAAAAATACTATTATATCTTCGGGATAATGCAAAGGAAAAAGAAAACAAAGAAAAAGAGGAAAAGTCATATTAAGAAGCTAACGTGTTAAATAGCTTTTGATTTGAAAGCCGAAACAATCGCTGTTTAGAATAAGGCTATATCTCAACCTGATTGAAGATGATTGGGTATGGAGGTTCTAAAGATCTCCTGAATTGAAGCTATGTACCAAGTTTCATTGTTGGTAGCTGGGTTTAAATGAGTTCGAGGGTTTCAAATGAGTTCAAAACATGTTACAGCTGTCAAACTACGCATGGGTTTTAGCCATTTAGGTGTCATATTTTAGGTTTTAAATTTATAATTGAATTTGGAATGGTAAGTTGGTAACAGGGATTTCAAATGGGTTTAAGAACTAGGTTCCCAGTTGGGATTCAAACATGCTATTCCCCTGGTCACAAATACATATTATTTTGAATATAGGTATAACCAAACTTTTGAAACTTTGGTTATCAATATTCTTGAAATATTTAAATTGGATACATAAAATTTATGTGTAAATTTATTTAAAATTACTTTTATAATATTATAGTTTATTGGGCTTTATAAATATATTATAATAGAAATTAGTGATTAAAGTTGTATTTTATTGACCGTGTCGATGTTAAAGAGATGTATTTGTATCCAAGGGAGTACAAGTTTTAGGCCAGTTTTCGTGAGAATTTTAAATTCCCGAATTATATTGTTTCATAATTTCTGCATTTTCTTCTTGGCACATGAGAATTCAGTAGAATTCCTTACAATTATATTGTTTGTATTCTCCTTAACGCGCGAGTGTATGAATTTCACCAGAATTTTATAAAAGCTTGAAAGAAGCATTTCATTTCATATGTGAATCGGCAAATATTCCAATGCTACAAAAATATAATATCGATTCATGAGGAAAGTGTTCTCTATTGATGCAAATCTTTCAGAGGATAGAGATAGAGGAAGAAAAATCGAAATGAAATAAATAAAGAATAAAGCCAAAAAATAAGTCAAGATAGAAGAGCCAGTTTCAAATGAAGAAATGGAAACTCGAAAATGATCCTCCGATTCTCAAAGAATGAGGGGCAAAGGGTTGATACCAAGAAAGTTTTTTTTATAAGTGATTTAATCCGATTGTTTGATAAAGAATAATTTTTAATCATAAATAGAAAGTGTTCAAATTATTCTATTATAAAAGAACGAGTTGGTGGTTAATTCTTCTCCCAATTTTTAACTTCTACCATTCTTCACTTTCCAACCGATCAGAAACTCTTTTATAGATAATTTTCTATACATTCAATGAGTTCCCATACAAGCGTAACTAGTAGAACATAAAACTTAACTCCATGGTATTAGTTAGTCTTCGGGACAAAGTGCAAGAAGAACGAGACTCTCAAGCAGGAAAACGATGCCTTCGAAAGAATTGAACAGGAGCCGTTGGGTGAAAATCACCCGTTGGGTTACATATCCCAAAAGAAAAAAAAAGCATTTCAGCGGAGCCCCAGCTCCGCTCGAGCCCGCCGCCGTCGACCCTTCCCCCCTGACGTCGTGGCGAGCACGATCGGAGGCGGCGTCGGGTAGACTCGGGGACATGACAGGGCACGAGCCGCCCTTTGGTCGCTCGTGAAGAGCGCCGCCGCCGCACCCTGATCAGCGTCACCATCTCCGACCGGTACGCCACCGTCGTCAAAGTGAAGGGCTCCTCCATGCCCCCATCTTCGAACCCGAGCTGGTAACCAACCTCCCGCACAGCCGCACTACCCCGCTTCCGCCCCATCTAATCTTTACCCCGGCAAGAACGAGAACCGCAACAGGGGATGGTTGATCTGATTCAGAGCGGCGATTTTTGACAGGTGCGCGCCTCGTGGAGCGCCGCCGTCTCGACCGCCGACTTCTCCCACGGCGACGTCGTCGTGTTCTGGTGGTTATCGTCATATCATTGTAGAGTGGCTGATTGTTTGGTTGATTGCTTCGAGGCTGAATGGATTGGTTGTCGTCGTTTGCAGCTACCCAGCCGACCACAGGAGGTTATTTCTTAACAGGTTGATTGCGCTGCCCGGCGATTGGATCCAGGTCCCGGAGACGGGGAGGTTATTTCTGAAATTTTTCTTGATAACATTGTGATTCAGTGCACAAAGATGGCGGGACTTACCACAATGAGCTTTCCTTTGTTTTAAGGCTTCTTTGAGTTCAACCTGCAACGGTGTTGGCTCCTGATGATATCCCCACCTGCAAAATTAGGAGGTTCAGTAACAGTTCAATGCATGCATAGCAATTCAGTTGCCCATTAGCCCAATCTCATCACAAATCAGGCGAATTCTAGTTTTTAAATATTATCTTCATCATAATAAAATAACAATTTTTTTTCAAAGAGCGCTATTGATATATAATACACAGATTGAAGATAGCACAAATATTTCCTTCAGTGCCAACTCTGGAAACATCTTAACAGCATCCTCACTTTTCACCTATCATATGGGTTTTAGCTAGTTTTCCTTGCATAATATTCGATAAAAAACTTGAGATTAATTCATCAGTACCTCAAGAACCTTTTCCATTACATCCATATCCAAAATATCTGTACTCATGAATAGGATATCTAGTATGAAAAAGTAAATATTTTAAGAAAGCTATAGCACCTGGAATACCACCTTCAGAACATTTGCTTCTGCAGGTTCAACTCCATAGATCTGCATACACACATAAACATCGCCAATTTTACAATATTCCAGAATAGATCTCATCAACACATAAATAATTTTCTGTATGGTCTATGTAAGTGCCTTTGCATTGGGACAGTGCCACCACTCGATCCCCGACAAAAATATCAACCTGCCCATTGAAGCATGAATTATAAGAACATCTTAAGAGCCGATCCTCCCATATTTCCGGACCAGCTGTCTCAGTGTACCTGCCAATTTTTATGACATTATAAGAACAGACATTGAAGTACTAGCTAATGTACTCCAGGGATGAAACTTGTATGACTGAATTGGGCTATAGTTCGCTCACATGGGAAGCTTTACCCAAATAAACTTGATGGATAAACATTTGGCAAACTACAAACTACAATCTAGTACAGCACTTATATGTTGTACATGATCAAAATCAAGAAGCAAGGACTACCTTGACATTAGCAGGATTCTCAAACTGTTGAAACATGAATGCACTAGGATGGTTCTCATACAGGGCCGCCCTCACTAGAATGGCCAGTAACTGGTGTTATATATGTCAATTGCCTGATAGAGGACCAACTGACAATCAGTTGCTAAGATAGAATGGCCAGTAAGTTTGACATAATTGAACCAGCTAAAAGCGACAAGAAAAAGAGTGTACTGATAACACCGGAAGGGCACTCAGACTAACATAACCCGGCTAAGCAATGCACCAGGAAAAACAGACTAGAAAGAACAAACGGATGCCATGCTTAATGTGACCTTGCTTGTTGACTGTTTTTATGAGTGCAGACAAGATACAAACAAAACAAAACAGTCGATGTGGAAGCATGAGTAGCATGTATTGGTCACAAAAGAAATCAGTTGGCATTACTTGAGCCTCGTCTAAAGACATGATATTTTGCAATAATGGTGACAACTGCAAGGAGTGATGTTATAAGGCAACAAGGCATGTCTTCCCTACTTACAAGTGTAGCAAATATCCTATTACACCAAGCTAAATGAAACATACTTGACACGTAATTCCTTCAAGCACAAATTATTTGAATGCATGTTTCAATCCTATGAGGTAAATTCTCAGTTCGAGATTCATGTGTCGAATCTTAACCTGGAAACTGAACATGTCTTATCTGTCCACATACTGCTTTGAATGGACTAGCAATGCAAAAAAAAAAAAGCTTCCGAGTTTGTGCCTCATTTCCCATAACAGTGTTTTAATCAATACTGTTAAGTATTAACAATTCTGTTGTCATTAGCTGTAGTTTAACTCAATCAGACTGACTCTAGGTGATAAAATAGAATCTGACTTGGTGGTTGTCTTTGTTTCAGCCTTTGATGTATTCACTGTAGCATATTCGAGCACCTTATATGCGAGCACCAGCCAATTAGCCATTGTTTTGTGGTGCTTGCTTCCCAATTCTTGCATCCATCTCTAATACTAATTTACAAATGCATCTGCACTGCTTGTTGTTTAGTGATTCTTTTACATTATTCAGCAACAAATGAATTGTTTGACAGAGAGGATAAACTAGTTATCTCTACTATTTAAAAGAAAAGTCGATAGCGGTGATGGTTGTTCATTTGCCCTTTCCTCGAAAATACATGGCGCCCACATGGGGCCATCCTAATTTCTCATTGTCCCATTCCTCTTCCCTCCGCCACAGCTGCCCCTCACATAGCAATTTGTTTTGTTCCTCCTATTTCACCTGCAATGCTGCCTTCCATTCAAATAACCCTCCCGGATTGTGTACCACTCTCCTGAAATCGCCACTACCCTCTCGAGCTTGCCCCACAGTCGCCTCCCAAGCGGCCAAGACCCATCCCACACCACATGGGCTCACCGGGTGCAAGTGACATAGGCAATCGAAAGTTCATCACAGGACAAATCCGAACACAATGTGGTTGGCGGGGCGATGGCTGTGGGCGCTACTGCGGTGGTTCTTTTGGATGGGCGGGAGGCCGGCAGGCGGCGGCTATGTGGGGCGGTACCATGGGGGCTTGGGCTGGGGCTGTTGTAATCATGGTATGGCATGCCCATTCATCTTCTCTCGACCACCTCTGGGTGTTAATTGTATAACATAAATATGTTGTAATTGATAAGTGCTATTATTCTTCACCTTTTAGTTACCAAAATCAACTGTGAAAGCATATAGTTGTGTTGAGTCACATAAAGCAGTGGGGATTTTTGTTCTTTGACCAATTGAAACAGTTGCTGCTTGATTTTTTAGCGCATTGGTTCTTGATTCTTGAAGAGATTTAGTGTACTAGAGTGCACCAGGAAGAAGCATGCTCATATTTGCAATTTGGATGGGATAATTGTGGATTACTATGTGATGCATGGCCATTGGGTTGTTCAGGTTTGATTGTGTCCAAAGTTAGTTCTTCAGTTCATTTCCCAGTCCAAGTTTTTGCATGTATTTTATTGTCAAAATGTGATGATTTTGTAGATAAACTCTTTAGCGGAAGACTCTCTGATTTAATCTCTGTTCTATGCTACAGCAAAGGAGACTATTTCTGAAAAATAGGATCAATTTGAGATGGATCAGCCAATCAGGTGCGCCAGCTTCTTCTGCAACTAGGAAGGCTTCTGAACGACATGGAGCCATTCTCATCGTGAAGATTGCTGAAGAGAATAAGAGGCTGCAGAGCACAGAAGAGATGTCTGAAGTGATATTTCTTTCTTTTTTTGAGAGGATGTCTAAAATGATCTAATACATTGATGTTTCAGAGAGTTGTGCAGCACCAAGGTCATCATCAACAACCTTCCTCCATATGCAACGTCGGCCATGTTGACTGTTGTAAGACCAAAATACTAATTCCATCCGTATCTTTACTATACCTGTCAGCTTAATAATTGGTGTTTTTGTGTGCCAATTATTTTGTTTTTCCTGTATGCAGGTAGCGGCATGAGGTGAGCTAACACGGATGCAAGGAAGGGACTTCAGACATATTTGCCATTTATTTTGAGGGACAGTGAGATGAGAATGTTGTCACATCACATGGAATGCAAGGGGTGAGTGTGACAGTGAAGCCGAGTGTGGTGCAAGTCAAGCATCGGCGTCACGCAGGCAGAGCTCTTCTCGGTCGGACATGGAGGTCAATGGTGTGCTGAAGGCCGACCACGGTAAATTGCTCGATATATAAAGATGCTATGCTTTTTTTTTGTACAACCCATGGACACTTATCTAGTATAGACAAAAAAACAAAGAATGAGTAGAATGGTATAATTAAGAATACATGTGAATCAATCAAATATATATTCAGGCAGCATTAGCATGCTGCTATGTCAATCACGCACAAACTCTTTCTTGAGTCTTTTGGCAAGCAACACTCTTCACATTATGGGATTCTGTTCTGTGACTGAGACACAACACAGTTCACAGGCACAGCTGACCCTCTTATTTCAAGCGCACGCATAACCACAATCCAAACTAAATAGATTGTACGTTAGTCTCAAAAGAGAGAGAAAGAGAACAAATGAAAATAGTTTCAACACCCGGCTTGGTGGATGCACGTATCATTCATCAAACACCAGTTTATTCTTTAGAAAACACAAACTTGGCAAGCAAATAGTTGAACCGTTGTAGCAATGTCAGCAGTAGAAGGCAGCAAGATGTCATCGTCTTTCCACCACCAAGTCTACAAGGTAGGTAACAATACACTTGATTAATGGAAGCAGAATGGATCGTTGAGGACAAATGCACAAATGAGCAGATAAAGGAATTTAGTACACGGAGGGATTAACTTGTTCCTATGCATCTTATGTATGTGTTTTATTTGAATTCAGACAGCACGTACAAATTGCAATTTTAGATGCACAGGATCTGTAGATGTTAACAGTATAAGATACATGCATGATAGAAAAGAAAAGAAGGGATGCATGTATACCTGAACAGTCAGGTCGATTCAGAGAACTGGGCCTGGCGAGGGCTTTTGTTCTTTGAGTGGCCTGGTCAAGAGGGATGGGTCGTGGGACATCCTTCCCATCCCCTCACTTCTCCCACCATCCTTTCGGCCCACGCCGACGGCGGTGATCGCAAGGGAGTCGCTGAGGCCCCAATCCCGACCGATCGCTCGAGCATGGGTGAAGACATCTTGGCCTCGCATATCCGCCGATGGCGAGCTCATGCGTAGATGTGCTTCAGCTTTGGGAATTCAAACACCTTTTGATGGCGTTAGCTATTGTGTTTAGAAACTCGCCTCCACGGGAAGACCACGAGATCACCACAATAGGGATGTGGAGGGTCTCCAAGTCAAGGGGCCACCCGGGAGGACAAATGTGAGCCGGGGAGTGCAGTTATGTCCCCGGGCAAAGGACATAGGGTCCTTAGATGCAACCGTTCTTCCTTTGCTCCAAATTTGGGGCCCGGAGGTCCGCCCAAAAGGTCTCCGCTTCAAAGCGATCGATCGTAGTTAGTGGTGAAGCAGCCCGGCTTGGGGCATCTCTCGACCGGCACCTCTTGAGACGAGACCAATCAATTTCGCCTCCCCGTGGACATCATGCTTGGGGATGCGGTGGTGATGGACGGTGTCGGCACATGCAATGACCCCTTCATCACAAAGGTTATAGCCTCGATCACTTGCGCCTCCACATTATTGTTCGATTCCTCACCAATCTCCACATGGCGCCCAATGGTCCGTGGTGCCTCGCGCGTGACCGAATTACCTCAAATGTGGACATCTGTAGGTCGCAAGGGGTCTTGGGGATTAACGACTTGTGTGGAGGCGGCTTCTTTGTTCCGCTATCACGACCCATCTTCTTTGTGTTGCACCTCCATCTTCTTTGCTAGTAGCGGATATGCAAAGGACTAGATTAAATCTATTAACTTTCCAAAAAACTCGTTGTTACTTTTGCACCAAGGACCGAACAAACCTCATGTCCTTAGCAACATATGCGGACAATATTCTTGTCCCAACCGATGGACTAAAACCAGCGGTATCCTTAGTTAGTCCATTTTCTAGCCCAATTGAGCGGTGCCATCCTAATAGAATGATTTTTTGAGACTTGGGACATGGACCACCTCATCTTTCGGTCAAGTATCTTGATTGCGTTCGAGATGTCCAACTCCTTAAGGTTTGGCAATGGTCCCGGTTTGAAGTTCACCAATCTTGCACAACCAACCAAGAAGATACCGATATTTTATGGTCCTCACCCCGTGCATCTAAGTGAATGATTCAAGTGATGGAGGGACCCTTGGGAACATGTTCCAACCCAACACAAGCTAGAACCCGAGTCTTGAGGCCCCCTTGACAGCTCCAAAACTTGCATGGTGCTGTTCCTAGATAGGTCGAGGAGCTCCAACTTCTCCATATCGGTGAATTCATCCTTTTCCCCCTCCCGGGAGCTTGTAGGCTCAATTCAAGCTTGTGAATGTTATGTAGGTCTCCATGAAAGATTGCCACGCCAAATCCTTCCCTTATTTTATATACCTCCTAATGTTTGGAGCAATTTGTTATTATCTTTGGGAATAAAGCCAATTCCCAATCCGTGTTGCATATGTCCGGATCCATAGGCTCAAAAATACCATTTGGTCTTTCCCTTTGGTGTTTTTCTTGTGGTTCATCATCCTTGCAGCTATCTAACCCGGGAACCTTAAGCTGCAACAATGGAAAGGAGGTAAAGAAAAGCTGAAGGTGCAGCGCATAGTTTTAGTACCCGGAGTTTGTCCGATTGATGGAACATGTTATTTGGTAATTGGCTAATGGATGACCAGGTCCACTTTTGGCTGCAAGGAAAAAGGATTTGACTCGGAGGTACACACGGAGTTGGTGACAAAATCCAACGGTTTGGAGGGTGTCCAATCCACACCAAACGAGGGCAATGTACTAGATGAGTAGTCCTCCAATCGCAACTCTTGTTGCAGAGGCACCAACATCCCATGCCTTCGTTGTCATAGCCTCCTTGTACAATAATCCCATAAACCCAATAGTTGGAAGCATGGATAGCCAGTTGTAGTCCATGATGCTTCCACGAGGTTTAATGACAACATATCGAGCAACACTTAGCTATCTCGGGGTGGGCCCAAGTTTACTGTACCGAGCAATTTTCTAGCCTCTTCCTGTAGCAAATACTTCCATCCGCTACTAAATGTATCATAGAGATACAGATGTGATTTATCCACTTTTCTTTGATTTCTGGGGAGAAGCCTCCCCTGAAGGTCCATAATATTCTAGTGTTGAACAAGTCAGGTGGAGGAACCCAAATAAACTCAACCATATTTTGTTTGTGGCCATAGAATACCTTTCTTAGGACCCTGGGTTTGCATCACAGCTCTAGAGCCTTCTTCACCCGCTGAAATCATCCTCCTGCTTGCCGATCAAGAATAGCCATGACCCGCTGAGGCTTCAGTTCCTCCGCGATTGCCCCTGCAGTGTCTCCGGCTTTTCCACCTCGAGCAATCGATGTGAATGATCTTGTCAAATTTCTTCCTCAGAGACAGCGGAGGGTGCTCGGCTATGGCTCTAAGCACCGCAGAAGCAGCCAGTCCATCCCATCCGTCAAAGTAGATGGCCTTGTGCGCTCCACTGCTCGTATCCTCTAGGTAAGGGTTATTCTCGTACCGCCTCTCGATGGTGTTCAGATCAAGAAACTGCATTAATTGATGGCAGTTAGTTGAGGTCACAATTGATAAATCCTAGTCATGCAACAAATTAGGCTATACTTCTCGTATCCTCTACATAACGGGTTAATTGATGGTGTGCAGCAGTTTTCATTAAAAAGGTGAAATTAATTAATGGTCCTATTCATGCAACTAAATTGTTATGTTTGTTATGTTTTGGCCAGGAACACTAAATTGGGCATTCATGCCTGCTGGTGGTACTTTGTCAACTTGCATACATAACAGAATCCAACCAATGGAAATCAAAATATTGTGTTAATAGCACCAAGGTGGATTTAGCCGTTCAAGATCTTAATTTTTGTATGATTTGGTGATGACGTGGCTAGACGAGATATCATTATTTGCAATTCCTGAAATGCCGCCCTCTTACATTAATATATTGTATACAAGATTTAGAAGTTACATTTTTAAGAAGAGTGGTGAGTACATATACTACAAAAGAACCAAAAAACTAACAAGAATGCTACTCTGCTTCGTGAAAATAGCATGCGTATGTACGTAGCAAAAAACACCTCTTCTGGCATGGCGAATTTCTCTCCGAAGGTCCAGGAAACACAAGACTTATTGAAAAAGCAACTAAATCCACAATTTTGAAATCAAAATATATAGTCCCGTAGTCCAGGATAATTTCTTATTGAACAAAGCTTCAGTTCGATTTCACAATTGATAAAAGGGTGGAATTGGGGCATTCATGCCTGCTCGTGAGTACTTGTGTTTAACCGCATACATAAGCTGAGGTTCACAATTTTGAAATCAAAATATATAGTCCGTAGTCCAATGATTTTGTGTGGACGTGGCCCAAAAACTGGCCAACATGTAAAAACTGGCAAATCATCTCCCATTCTCCGCTCCCCCTCCTCCCCCCCCCGTTCTGCCACTCCGCCTCCCTATCTCGGTGCTTTCTCCCCAAATCCCATCGCCCTCTCCTCACTCCTCCGCTGCCCGCCTCCTCCCCCCTTCTCCGCCCCCCCCCCCTCCTCCCTCCTCCCGCTCCCCCGCCTCCTCCTCCCACCCCCCGGCCCCTCCTCCCGCTCCCCCGCCCCTTCCCGCTCCTCCGCCCGTCCCCCCCTCCGCCCACCGCCCCTCCCCCCCCCCCGCCCCTCCTCCTCCCCCCCCGCGCGCCGCCCCTCCTCCCACCCGCTCCTCATCCCCGCCCTCCCCCATCGGCCTCCTCCTCCTCCCTACCCCTCCCCCCGGCCTCCTCCTCCCCCCCCCCGGGGACCCCCTCCTCGTGATCTATTGCGAATCTTTTTTCCTACTAAAAGTGCTTGGTTTGATGTGGTTAGAGTTGCTTTGGTACAAAAGGGATACTTTCTTCCCTAGACCAAGTGTTTGTACTTAAGCCTGATTCCCTGTTGTGATTTTTGTTTTGCCATGGATGTTGTCGAGATAAAACAAATCTTTTGAATTGCCTCGAGAGCTAACTGAGATAGTGGTTTTGACTGGGAATCCTAAGCACCAATCTAACTGGGAATACTGAATGCTAAAGACCCTACGATGTGGAGCGTTGCTATTGGAGTTATAAAGTGCTAATTAGGTTCTTGTCATTGTTGGCATATATATTTTAGGAGAGGATTAGGAAATAGATTAGGACTTTGATCTATTTCCTAATATGACTTGGATTCTATTCCATATACCCCTTTACCCTCTATATATTGCCCTTTGGGCCTCATATCAATACACACAATTTCATAAATGGTATCGAGCAAAGGTTCAAAGCCTAACCTTTGTTTATTTCGATCCCCGGGAGGATCCATCTCTCGGGCGGCCATCTTCGCCATCACACCTCCCCCCGCTTTGTCGCGCCGGGCTTGGGTTCTGGATCCGGGATCCGCACCTCATCTTCATCTCTCCCAACGATCCCTTGTTTTGCCGGGATTGTCCACGGGCCGCCGGGGCCGCCAGACGCCAGAGCCCCCACACGGCCGCCGGGGTCGGCGAGCCGCCCTCTGGCCGCTCCCGATCCCGCCCCGATCCGGACGCCTCCGGGGATCCGGCCTCCCGCCGTCCGGCCTCCTCCCGCCGCTGGCCGCCGGCCCGGTGAGCAAAGGTTCAAATCAACCTTTGCCTTCCCCGCCCGGGAGGAAATTCATGCTCCCGGGTGGACCTTCACGGGCGCCACGCCCCGGGTGCCGTTTCGGACCCCACGCCCACCGCCCGCTGCGGGCCCGGCTGGCCGGGACGCGATGGGCCCGGCCATGCCATCGGCTTCCCGCTGGCGGCCTGGGACCTCGGTTGCCCGCCTCTTGGCCTGACGCGCCGCCCGAGGATCCGCTGGACCCGGCTTTCCGGGATCCGGGATCCCCACGCCGCCGGCCCACCTCCCCGGATCCCCACGCCCTCCCGCTGGCCTCCCTTTTGGTCGCCGCCCGCGCCTCACCCCCGCCCCTTCGATTGCCCCGGGTCACCGTTCCCGGTCCGCGGTCCCCGCCCGCGGATCCGGCCCGGCGGTCGGCCCCGGCCCCGCCCTGTTCGGCCCGGCCGCCCTCGCCGCGCTTTGGCGCCATCTCCCGCCGCCCCGCCCCGCCTTCATCCGTAAAATAAGGGGCCGCCCCCATCCGGGCGCCCTGAGGGAAGAAAGAGGCGGAGGGTTGGTAGGGAGGCGGATCCGGGAGCGAGGGCCGTCAAAAAAGGGAAAAGAAAAAGAATTCGGGTCGGTGGGCCGCTTTCCATCTTGGTCGCCTATCTGGGACTCGGCCTTGGATCGGGTGAAAATCCGGAAGATTCTTGCACTTGGGCCAAGCTAGCGTCCAATTTCAAAGGGCCAAATAGTTTTGAGTCCTTTGAGTTATTTATTTTTCTTGTGAGTTTTGTTGCCTATCCAAAATCCATAGTCTCTAATTTTTAGTTCGTCCAGGCGAGTCCACAAATTAATTGTCATCATAGAAGTGTAGGAATTTTATTTTTATAGGCACGCCCCTCTCCGGCCGGTGCAGATCGGAATCGTTATGATGCCCCGCTTTCGCCCCCGAGCTTTAAAGGCCCTTGCCCTCTACCCTTGCCGCCTCTTGGGTTTCGATCCCATCAGCATCTATCTATTCCTTTGCGTTTGAATTTATTCCGGCATGTAACGACATCATCAAGACTAATTTGGATATTTCTTATTTTAGTGTCAACTTTTTTCAAATGCAATGCTATTGCATCGCCTTGCATTTGAGAGGGGTGTTAAGGAGAGGATTAGGAAATAGATTAGGACTCGATCTATTTCCTAATATGACGGATTCTATTCCAATACTCCTCTTGTACCTCTATATATATTGCCTTTGGGCCTCATATCAATAACACAATATTCATAACAGATTACAGGTTTGGCTAATATTTACTTTAATTTTAGTAAGAATCTTTAGAATTTTGTGCTCCACGCTAGGTGAGATGATGATTAATTACACAATTTGGGTTTTGTTACATAAGCGTCGGACTACAAGCATTGGCAATGCTTGAGCGTAGGAGGTGGTCGGCAAAATGCCTCTCAGCTATCCTAGGATCTAATAGCAAAAAATCTTAAAACTAAATTAAAAAATAGGTGAAATTAGTTGAAAATAGATGGGATTTACTATATTGTATTAGTCTATTCCAGGTAAAAAATGAAGCATAGTCAGAACCCAGAAGGCAGTTTAAAGGTGAATTTTATCTCCCATTTTGAATGGTTCAGTTTTATGTAATAGTGTGCATCTGATTTACCTTAACAACCATTTTCTTTTAACTGTTTGTGACCGGTGTTGTATGTCGTACCAGGTATTCTTGCCCTTTCACCTGCGCAGACCAATATGCAGTTGCTAATGGTTTGCTACATGCCTAACTTGCCAATTGAGTGGGAATTATAGCTTGAACTTTGCTTTGAGTTGTTTGGTCATGCAATTTCAGTTAAAGGTAAATAAGTTGCAATTTAGGAAGCGTTATTTCTTTGGTAGGGTGGCCCCCCTAAGCCCAGGCTGTTAGAAGGTCATAAAGCCTAAAGGGGACATGTGTAATGCCATATATGCCCTTGAGAAGGGTACTTGAGTGTAAGGATATAATTGTAAAATACTCCCCATATGAATATATAAAGCCACCTAGGCCATGGGAGAGCCCAAGCATTGCTCACCTAACCTCCACTACCTTCTACCTTTGTTTGGTCCAGCCAAGGTTGGCGCCGTTGGGGACGACAAGAACAAGCTCTAAGATCGGAAGGATGACACCAAAAAGGCTTCCCATCGCGGAGAAGAAAAAGGGGCGGGATGGCCGGGCGCCACCTGGCGCGGCGGTGGGTGCGGATGTCACCGCCGATCGCGGGCTAATGTCGACACACCGGGGCGCAGGCCCTTGGCGCGACGGTCGGACCGGACCCGATCGGGTTGTCGGGAGGGAATCCGGGTCCGCCGCCGCGCGCTACTTGGAGTAAATAAGCCGAGGCAAGCCTCTGCCCGAGTAAATAAGATGCGGGAGGCAAGCCCTCCCCCTATGAAGTATAAACGAAATAAAAGCGGCTTTTGCACGCCGGAATACCGCACTAGCGGTCCGCTACCACCACCCAAGGGTAGGGCGGGCCCACTTCACCGGCGCTAGCCCGCCACCGAAGGGTAGGGCGGGCGCCGGCGCTACCCGACCAGGCCCCCGCCCCGCAGGGTGGGGAGGGCCCCGCTCGACTAGCGCCCTCGCCCCACCCGTCAAGGGTATGGAATGGGCCCGGCGTCCCTCGCGGCGTTCGGACCCAAAGTCCCAGTTCATCAAGGCGGGCGCAATCATGAAAGCGATAGGGACATGCACTCACCAAAGCCATTGTTGCATTCATAAATAGGGTGGTTACAAAACTCATTACATTGGCAAAGGCTAACATGAACAAGTGCCTTGGTGCCTAAGGTCCACTGTTTATCTCCACCTTACGCACCTCCACCAAGTGTCACCCAAAAGTCCGGGTCACCCGGTTCCGGGCTTCTTCCGCCCCAAGCAAGATGTCGAATCATGCGGTCCGGGTATTCGGTTTCCAAACATCCGGCAAAATAGCCACATCACCACAACACTTTGGACAATTCCACTTTATTCATGCAAGGGGGGGCCAAGGGCGCCAACTTACAAAATAGATGCATAAACGAGCCGCCACCCGGACCCGACATCCACCTATGGGTCCGTGGCGTGGCCGGCATTGTCCATTGCGAGAGGAACCGTTGAGCCCGGGGTTCCCTCCGGAGTGCCGAAGGCAACCCGCGCCCTCCCAATGTAGCCCCGTCCGGTCAGAAGGCCGGACGGGGGCGGGACGCCCGACGGCACCAACATCACCCGCCCACTAGCATCTCTAGGCGGGGTTGGCCCCATCACATGTTGGCACCCTCGGGTGGACCATGGTGAGGCGATCGGGGGGCCGTAGTGGTCGCCGTCCTTGGCGGCGGAGGGCAGGTCCGAACCCTCCGCCCCATCCGCCGTCCCGGGACCGACGCGGTCCCACGCGGCCAAGATCTTGGAGACCCTCCAAAGACTCCATCGCCCCTCCATGCCGCCCGGCGTCACCCGTGGTTCCTCTCTTCAAGGGACACGGGAGATGGGCCCTCCTCCCTAGCGCGCAATTTGCAGAGCAAGCCATCACGCCTTCCCACCGCAGGGGCCTCCTCCACGGCGTTGCGCCTGCCCTCGCATTTGCCCGCGGTGGTATCTGCATCGAGACCGCCCGCTTTTCCATCTCCAAAGCGATCCTCTCCTTGGTGGGTGAGCCTCGGTTGGGGCCCTCTAGCACCCTCCCCGGGATATGTGCCTCCTCCGGGCTCGGCCGAGCAGGGTCTACAAAGTGGGTGTTAGCAAAGTCCGGACAACGCATAAGTTATCAACCCAAGCACCTACCCTCATCTCCAAGCCTCCCGCCGAGGGCTCGCCCCACCCCTCGATCTATGTCGGGTCGGGTTTCAAAAACCCGTGGAGAACCAAGCATCTGGCCGGGAATGAAGTAAAAGTCCGGGGCCCCCGACAACTTTGACAACCCGGGGACATCACGTCGGCGAACACCCAGAACTCATGGCGTCCCGTTGCTCGATCCTTGGCCCGGAGCCTTGTCTCGCTGATGTCGGCGACATAATGGCGAGCAAATTGGAAAACCTGGGTGCGGGGAGGGAAAAATTGCGCCACCGGACCTCGGTGGGCACCATGGCAGCGGTGTCCACCCCGCCTTGGCGGGCCCGGGGCTTCATCTGCTTTGGGGTGGCGACACCCCCGGATGGCCTCCCAATCGGACCCCGAATCCATGGCGACATTGCCCGCCACGTTGAACACCTCCTTTGAGGGGAGGCGATCGTTCCGGGGGCCCTGGGACGGTGCTTCTCGGGGGGCGGCCGACCAGGCAATAAGCCCTCGGCGGGGGGGCGCGAGGCCTCGCCCTCGGCCTGGGGCCATGACCTCTCCTCCCGGGCCGGAGCCCCCCGGGGGCGGGTGCCCTCCCCGCCGGGTTCGAACCCAACACCAACCCACCACCTCCACTATCCACCGAGAACACGGGCAGTGGATCGGGGGAGGGGGCCTTGCCCGGAGGAGACACCCTACCTTTTGTCGCCGGCGGGGGTCCGCAACGTCGATCTGCGACTCGACTAGGACACCAACCTTGCATACTGATTTATTTGCCCCCTCCCGGGCGATCGCGGCCAAGGGCCGTGCTCCTTGGCCGTGTATGGCCAAAGGAATGCAACTACCGCCCGCATCCTCCAATGGGAGCCCTACGAGGCGAGGCATCGTTTTGAAGTCACATGCATGATTGTGTACCCGGGGCGAACAACTCACCAGAAAGGGCTTTGGAAGAGAGGACAATGGCGGCGCCATCCTTCCGGATGGGACCCGGATGCCTCCACCCAGGGGGGCGCCATCCGACATGACGAACTCTTCAAGATCGGCATGTTCGGAGGTGGTACCCAAGCCTCCTCCGATGCTCGCGTCGCCTTTGAGTGCCACATCCGACAAAGTATTGGGACACGGCTCTCGGCCGGGAGGGTCCTCGCCTTGTAGAACCACCGGTTCGGCCGGACTATTTCCGCTTGAGTTAGCGGGGAAAATCTTCGCAGGCGACCCGGCCGAAGTTGACCCTGAAGTTTGGACCCGCCGAGCTTCTTGGTTGACCGCCATGGAGAAAAGCGAACAAGGTCGCGGGATGGACAACCCTTTCGCCCGCCGGCATAGATAGCCGGCGAACTATCGCATGGGTGGTGTGCCAACTCCCCATAAGCCCGGGACCTCGCGACAAAGAGCGCCATGGGCCGGCCTCAAAATATGCAACAAACGGCCTCCCCTCCCGGTGCGGCTCCATCTCGCCGAGCCGGGCGAACCCACGGTCCTCCAGCCTCCCTCCCGAAGGAGAGTCCGGATCATCTCCTCCGCACAAGACTCCACCCTAGCACACGGGGCGGCTTAAACTTCTCCCGGCCTCCCATCGTTTGTTGGCTGTTGGAGACCATTGAGGTCATCCCATTGTATGATGAGTAATTAACATCGGCTTAGGGAAGTCGAGTTTGAGTTGGTTGGTTCGGACCATGTCGTTGGGGGTGCAGCGGCCGGACTTGGTCAAACGGTCAATAGGATTAGGATGATTATTCGATGATTTGACAGTTTGGGATTAATTGTGTCCCGATGCTATTTATGCTTTCATGTGTCGGCGGTGCTATTGTGTGTTTTCTTTCGTGATAGCGGGATGTTGAGCAGTCGTGGCGGGGGATGACGGACTAAGCGCGGTGGTCGGGTGGGCGGTGGGATGTCGAAGGGCCGCGGACTCAAGTGGTTGGGGCGTGCAGCAAGGAGGAGCTTGGAACAGGGGGCTTTTGGGAAAAGTGCAAAGCGCAAGGGATTCGGTTCGAGTTAGTGGATAAAGCAATAGGGTTATTGGCACTAATGGGTAAAGTGTTGTTGTGAACTCATTAGTGGACACTATAAAAGGGAGGAGAGCCATTGGGAGGTTGAGAGTTGGGTTTTTTTCTCCATGAATTTCTAGGGTTTTGAATGGGATTTTTGGCTTTGGCCTCTTTTCCTTTTGTTAGGAAGTTGGTGTGGAGCTTCTTGATTCTCTCATGTGTCCATCTCAGGATGAGAGAATGGGCTGAGTTGGCTGTGAGAAATTCCATTGTAATCTTTCATCTCTTTGTTTCAACATGAGAAGGATTATGGTTGAGGTTTTATTTTTGTGTTCTCTGTGTTTTGCTTTTGCATCGTGCTCTCTTTCCTTTTTCTTGTTTGATTGAATGGGTATTTGTTGAAGCAGCACCATATCCTCTTTGCTTTGAAACTGTGCCTTCCTGCTGTATCTTCTTGACAAATGCAGTGTTCTTGTTCTCATTTGATCTCTTCCTGCAACCCCTTCTGAGGTTGAGGATGTTATTTAGGTTAAAGACCACCCTCCTGGCATGGGAAAAGCAGAAATTATTCAGCATTTGTTCTCCCTTTACCCTTGTCAGTATTCACTGTATGGGCTGGTTTATTCTTCTTTTGGCTGACTGTTTGGATCGGCCAATGCAGCTTCTGAGGACTCTTTTCTGCATTTTCTGCAGAAAACAAATTTCTGTTTCAGTTTTTCAGGTTGTAGATTTCATGTTGATCGGCAATCCAACTTTGTTTTAGTCTCTTGACTGCTGTCTCAGTTCAGCTCTTGACTGCTCTTTTCTGATTTCTATTCTTAGGTGTGTATCTCCTTTCCCTGAAGTGGTTTCCTGTTGTGAAATAATATCTCTTGGTCAGGAGACTCAAGAACCTCTAGCATCAAGAACCGCCAGCAGATTTTCTCTTCTGGTTTTACTTTTCTTTTGGTCACTGGTGTGCAGTTTCTGCTCAGGTTTGATGGGCTATTTTGTCCTGAGTTTTGCCCTCTGAGCAGTACCTTTTGTTTTTATTCAGTCTGTTCTGGCTCAATTTTAGCAATCTGCAGCAATTGTCTTTAAGCCTTTAGGCCTGATCAGTGAAATTGCTGCTTTCGGTTCAGTGGTCAGTGTGTCTAGTTTTTCGGTTCAAGTCTCAGTCTATCTTTTGTTTTCTTGAGTATCTTTGATCAATCAGCAAAATCGTCTTGGCTTCCTGGGCGAATTTCTTCATAGCTTCTATAGCTATCGGAGAAAAGATGTTGATACTACGGGAGTTTTAAAAGGCACAATTCACCCCCTTTGCCATTTTCGATCCCACGTGATGGCTCACGAGCCACCGGGAATACTCTCCCGGCCGATGAGTCGCATTGGCTGGGTGCGTCCTTTCGGCGGGCGAGCATGTCCTTCCGGGCCATTCTCCCCGGGCGCATGGTCAAATGGGGGGCCGGGCGATTGGGCCCAACCCAACAAGGAAAACAAAGAGGCGGAAAGATAGCAAAGGCAAGCGGCGGGGAAAACCCCACATACATGCGGGGTATGTAAAGCCTTCTCGTCCCCCACGATCGGAAGAGCAACGACAAGATCTCGCGTTCGCCTCCCCCGATTGGTTAGCGCGGTGGGATCGTTGATTGCGTTGTCCGGCCGCCAATAGCGCACAACATACCAATCGTGGCCTCCCCGTCCCACCTTTTGGGAAGGCGTGAGACCGTGGTCTTGTGGCCGTTCGGCACGACACACCAATCACGCACAGCGCACCTTATCACAAAAAAGGCCGGCACGCAAAAGCCCGTTTGCGTTCGTCACATCGGGCATTCGCGCATGCCGGGCAATTAAAGCGCTATCGCGGGGCCACGAGCCATCCGACCGCCCGCAACCGACTCTCCATGGCGAACCGGAATCCACTGGCGGGTCCGGACGACCTCGGCAACAATTTGGTGCATGCCCGCAGCGCCGGACCCGGTTTGGCTGCGGGGGTGGCTGCAACGCTTCACCCCATCTCCGGGCGAAGTCCGCCGTTCGACCTCGCCCCCCGGGCGGCGCGCCCGCCCTTGACGGCGCCCGGGCGGACTCTGCACCCCCCACTAGGGCCGTGCAATGTCTAGTTTCTCGACATCAACAAGCTCACCCGGGGGGGCGGAGGGGCCAAATGGCGGCAACATGGTTCTCGGAAGCCCTTCCATAAGAGACTCCTATTGAACCCCACCAAGCCGACAAGCCTTTAGAAGGTCATAAAGCCCAAAGTGAGACATTGTAATATCATATATGCCCTTGAAACGGTACTTGGGTGTAAGGATATAATTGTAAAATACCCCATATGAATATATAAACCAAGGCCATGGGGAGCCCAAACATTGCTCACCTAACTCTCCACTACCATTTATTTTGTTTGTCAGCCAACAGTTTACCATTAAAGCACTTTGGTGCTTGCAGCCACTAATTTTTCAACTGTTTTTCTCCGCATGATTGTGCTTACGAGTTTTAGGATCTTCTCAATAGCAAAAAAATGAAGCCCAAATTTTGTTAAGAAGAATTTTTACGGTGCCACCCTGGCGTGCTTGCAACAAGGGAGTTAATTGTTGGTCTACTATTTTGTTATTTGCGTCTTTCTATTCACTTTTTTTTTGATGCAAGACGAGCCTCCTATTATTTTTAGTGGTATAGTTTTAATTTTTCATCATATAAAACTGACATGTTCAAAGTCGGTACCTTAATTGGCAAGACGAGTCTCACTAACATGGGCAAGAATAGTCTCAGTACCTTAATTGGCAGCTACATATTATTCTGTGCTGATAAGATAACAGGAATGTTGGTGTTGTTTTTTCAGAAGTCGGTAACTGAGTATCAAATTCTAATGTTACATGCTTTCTTGTCTAAATTGTTGTTCATGTTACAGTGGTTTGCAATTACAAGGAGACATGCTTTACTGATTCTGACAGACAGCCTATACTACAAAAGTTCAAGCTATATTGGGTGTGTTGCCTTTCTAAAGTTACTATATTTAGTTAATAGAATGGATTAGATACCAGGTATCTCAATATAAAATAATCAAAAACATACAATGATAACTGAATTTATATTTTTGTTCACTGTGAGGTTGATGGTGATATCTGTACACATATCTTTTCAATATAATGTCCATTGCTTTTATAGAGAAACTTTAGTACAGAAATTGGCAATTACCTCTAATTGGTAAAAATGCAAAGGGTCTTTCAACCAATCCTCCAACTCACAAAATAAGTCATGAGGGACTGAAGAACAGTTTTGATGACTACTTCCTTAAACAATGGATAATGTAAACTTCATTGCAAAGTTGTCCTTTTTCTTTCCATAGCAATATGTAAAACATATTAAATATATAGATATGTTTATGACTCGGTGGGTGGCTTATTAATATATAGCAACATGGTGGATTGAGTTTAGGATATTAATTTTGGTATTCGCAATTTCTGAAATGTCACCCGGCCTCTTGCGTTACATTTTAAAGAAGAGTGGTGAGTACATATACTACGAGCAGAACAAACAAAAACTCACTAACAAGAATACTACTCTGCTTCGTAAAATAGCATGTATTGCGTAGAAAAATACCTGTTCTGGCATGGCGAATTTCTCTGCGAAGGCCGGGAAACACAAAAGCTCCAGAAATCTAACCCATCAGCAACTCCAGATGGATCTCCAGATGCTAGCACCTACCAAGAGCGTATCAGCTATGTTGGTGCATCGACATTGTTTACATATACTTGCCAGTTCGAAAATCAACTTGTAAACAACTAACATGGGCAAGAATAGTCTCAGTACCTTGTTTGGCAGCTAATATTATTCTGTGCTGATAAGATAACAGGAATGTCGGTGTTGTTTCCTCCCAGAAGAAAGACGTCTATGTCAGGTGAAGGAAGAAGAATGGAAAGAGCTAGCTGCAAATTTGCAATGAGCTCTTGCGTATGGTCTTACTCATGAGCTTTTTCCATTGGCTTGTGTTTGGGCCTTGGGGTGCTTTTACTAAAGCATGGGCTCTTTGCGGGTTGGAGCTAAAGAACAAAGATGGGATTGCCGTCCTGCTCAAGTGACTTTGATGGCTCGCAAGAGAATCCGGCCTGTTCTTTGTTGGAAGTCTTACAACCTCTCCAGCATCTTTCGACTGGTTTTGAGAGCTTACAACTGGTTTCGACCGCCTCCCAACGCCCGACCACCGGTGCCGTTCGACCGCCTTCCCGCGCCTCGAGATACCGTGATCGTAACACTCCACGATCACATAGTGATTTCATCCTTTCACCGTGGTCGAACACCTACCGACCATGTTCACCCTTTTCGTGGTTGGGTCGCCCACCACGATCGGTCTTCGGCGTTGTCGCCTTTTACGACCACCCACCGTGGTCGTAACCTTCACAATTGGTCGAACACTTTATGACCACGCTCGCCCTTCACGTGGTCGACACCCTATGACCACGTTCAAATCTTTGCCCGGCGGCATTCTCGATCACCTTCACCAACGTTTTGCCTGGTCGGGGTCCTCCCACCCGCCCCTTCATTTTTGGCGAGCTTTCAACCACCTCTTGGAACTTTGCCGGTTTAAATCGACTTAGACCATGTTCGAGATTGCTCAATGAAAACAACCGGGTTGCTTTTTTTCTCTATTACCGCAATTGCTTGGTACATCTTGGTTACATGACTCCACCCCTTTTACACCGGTTATTCGACTTTAACTCGGGTTCGACTACGATTTACAACTCCGACTGGTTCTAATTTTCGATTGACTTCTCGTTTCGACTTCAAATACTCTTTTTCGATCGGGAAAACTCCAACCCGACTTACTAAATTTTTCGACTTGATCACTTCCAAACCTCGCATACAACTTCTAAACAAGATTATTTCCAACATTCTTTCCACTTTTAAAAGGCTTTTTTTTCTCGAAACAGCTTTTAACAGTATCTTTTCAAGATAGGGTCTACTAGTTAATTATAGTATATATTGTCGACCCTTTATATCGGCAAAAATCGCGTGAGTTTCTTCTGAATCTCCACAAATAGTCCAAAAGCCACCCGAACCAAAAGCCATAAGCTCCCCAAAAAGAAGGCCCTCCATCCGGCAGCCTAAAAAAAAAGGAAATATCGCATACATGACCGCAATTAAACGGTGATGGAAATCAATGACTAAACTTCCCAATTTATGTAACTCCTATATTTGATGTATATAATATGGTCGCTTGACCCAACGTCGTCGCAAACACCAAAAATAAATGCGACCTGACGGAAACAAAAACAACTAGGGGGCCCTCGGGATATACCACAAAATTCGGGGGCTGGACCTAGTTCTTGGCCTATTTTACTTCTAGTCCCTTGGACACCAATAAGAGCCGGAGCCTTCTTTGTCTCATTTCTTGAATGATGGTAATTGAATAAGTGAGCGAAGGTACCCAAAGTCACCACACATAATGCAATTATAATAGATGCAAGGTTGAACAAAGGGAGGTTTGAGGTTCTTTATTTGTAGAAAACAACAATTGCAACAGAATACTCCCTCCGTTCACAAAAAAATGAGTCGTTTTGGAATGAGTTCCAAACTTTAGATACTTTGGCTATCGATATTTTTAAAATATTTAGATTAGATACATGAAAATCATATATATATATATATATATATATATATATATCATCTTAAAAAATACTTTCATAATATTATAATTTTGTTGATTTTTATAAATATATTATAATAGTAGTTAGTGGTCAAAGTCGTATTTTGAAGACCCAATGTCCAAAAGACTTATTTTTTGTTGAAGGGAGTAATTAGTTTTTGGTTTTTGGTACTTTTTGTCTTTTTTTCGTTTTGCATTGTCGTGATGGACTTGTCTATTTTATTCTTTTTAATTTTTTTGAATTTTATTACGCTAAAACCACTAGCGTTCGATAAAATAAGCTAGCTACACCCAAAATAAACCATAAATCGGCTGTACAATAATATCTATTGGCACTTCCGAGCAGTTTAAAATTTGTTAACCCTGGATCAAAATATTCCAAAGTAGGGGGCCTTGGTGTTCAAAAAAAATTGAAAGAAATGGGAACCCACCCGAAAAAGAGGGGAGGCCCCAACCCCCAAAACCTTCCAAAGGGTTTCAAATTTTCCCCGGGTCCCCATTTGGGAATACCTGGGTTAATTTGTTTTTTCCGAAATTGCCCCCAAAATCCCCCAAATTTTTTTTTCCCTAATTTTGGGCAATTTCTTATTACTTTAAAAGCCTTCCCAACCTGTTTTGTATGGGAAATTTTGGAAAATTTTTTCCCCCCCTTTTTTGGTTTCGGGCCCCCTTTAAAGTTTAAAAACCCGGGGGCCTTTTGGGGCCCAACTTTTAAGGGGTAAAAACCCCTATTTGGCCAAAAAAGTTTAGGGGTCCCAATTTGGCAAATTTTTTTAACCCTTTTGGAGAATTTTATTTTCTTTGAAGGGAAAAAATCCCGGGTTTCGTCAATTGGGCAAAAATAATTTGGGCCCTGGGCCGGGGTTTTCCCTTAAGATAAACCCAAACCAACTTTTGGGGGGAAAAACACCCGCCTTTTTAGTCCCTTTGTAAAATCCCATGGGCCCAAATTAAGGCTGGAAATTTGCCTGGGGCAACCCCAAGGTAAAAAATTTAAGGGAACCCCCAGGGGGGGAAAAAAATTAAACCCCAATTTTTAAACCCCCTTGGCTTTTTATCCTCCCGTTTTAAAAAATTAAATTTTACCATTTTCCTGTTTCCCTTTAAGAAACCCTCAGGCCAAATTTTCCTTTGGTTTTACCAGTCTGGAAATCCCCAAATTTTCAAACAAAAATTTTTTGTTGGGCCCCCCGGGAAAAAGGGCCATTTTTTAAAAGGGTTGAGGCCTTCCCCTCTTGATCCTCAGATTTTCCCTCTAAACCCTTCCCCCGTTTCCCGCCGATTTTAAAAAAATTTCTTTCCCTGTTTAGGTTCTCCCTTTTTCCCCCCGGGAAAGGTCCCTTTTCCCTAAAAAGGTGGGTTTTTGGTCAACCCCAAAGGGAAACCCCTTAAATGGCTTTTCCCCTGCCCGGGGACCGTACCCCCTAAAGAAAAAAATTTCAAAATTGATTTAAAGGTTTAATTTCTTATTTTGAAATTTTGGGAATCAAAAATTAATTTAATTTAAAACCCTTTATTAAAAATAAATTAAAGGCTTTTAAAATTTTTTTATTTTAAAAAAATAAAAGGGTTATTGTGTGGATTTTCATTAAAAAAAGGGGAATTTTAAAAGGAAAAAAAGTTATTTGGATTTTTCCAAATTTAAATTTTTATGGTTGGTGGTATTAAAAATTCATTATTTCAATTTAAAATGGGGAAAAATTATTTTTATTTTTAAAAAAGAAATTTTAAAAGGTTCAAAAAAAAAAAAAATTTTTGGAAACGGTTGGGCAAAAAATCCCAAATGGGTTTTTAAAAAACCAAATTTTAAAAATTTTAAAATTTTTTTTTTCCCGCCCTAAAAAAGCTCTCTCCTTTTGGGGTTTGGCCCCCTTCTCCGCTCCCTTCCCTTTCCCCCCCCGTTTTCAAAAACCCCCTTTTTGGGGCCCCCCCCTTTTTCCCCCCGGCCCCCTTAATTTCTTCCCCCCCCGCCCCTTCCTCCCCCCTTTTGGGGTTCCCCTCCCAGCCCCTTCCCCGGGCCCCTTTTTTCCCCCCCCCTACCCCCCGGGCCCCCGTCCCCCCCAAAACCCCCGGGTCCCCCCTTAGGTTTGGGTTTTCCCCTGCGGGAAAGGTCCCCCCCGGGGCCCCCCCCCACCCCTTTTCCCCCCCCCCGGGCCTTTTTCCCCACCCCTCCCCGGGCCTCCCACCCAACGGGGCCCCCACGGGTCCTTTGGCCCCCTTTTTCCCCCCCTGTTTTTTTTTCTTTTTCTTTCTTTTCCCCCGGGGTGGTTTAAATTTTCCCCTTTTTTTGTTTTCCTTTCCGTATCTTTTAACCCGGGCCCCTTTTTTTCCCCGGGCCCCCCCTTTCCCCTCTTAAAACCCTTCTTTTTCTTTTCCCTTTCCCCCCTTTTCCTTTTTTCCCCTTGGCCCCCCTTTTTCCCCAAATTCCCTTTTTCTTTCAAAATTTCCGGTTTGAGGGGGCCCCGACCCGGGCCCCCCCGACCCCGGGAGCTACTCGTCGGTTCTGCTCCAACACAACATACGCCGCATCAGCAGTTATGGATGCGGGGTTGTTAGCTCTTCGCTTCTTCTCCGTCTCACCGCCTACGACGCTCCCGTTGTGATTGCGGGGGGATGTTAGAGTACAATATATTTGGTAGGATAGAATCCATTGGGATTACAATCCTTGTACCATCTTGCCCTCCAAGTCTTGTACCTCTATATATACCGCCCAAGAGGCTCAATGCAATACATCTAATTCCACCAATTCTATCTTCCTTCACTGTTCCGCCAACCTTGATCGCATTCTATGTCACAAAGATCGACTTTCGAGCGGTGTCCACACCGAGGTCATGATAATCGGTCTTGGTTCAAGTGAATGCATGCATAATATAACTCATTTTAGGACGATGAGTTTGTTGCTTGTTTTAGTATGCTATGATCAATTGAGTAAACTAGCCTCGTAGGCGCGGCGCAACGCCGCGCCAGCCACCGTATGTACCAAAATAAAAGAGGCGATAATTGTGAGGAGTTTTTCAAAACCGGGGCAAAACGCATTTTGAAAAGGCGAGGGCTTTTGAAAAACCGAGGACCTGACGAAAAAACGGGACCCGCGCAATTCAAAACGCGGGTGCCATTCTGCAAAACGGAGGGGCCAAAAAAAAATTTCTAGGGGCCTTTTCGCGAGAACCAAGGACCTGTACGTAATTTCAGAAAAATGTAGGGATTTTTTTGCAAAACTGCTCCCCAGACCGTACTAATATTCCAAATCTACGCGTCGGGTGGAGAGGCAGCGCGGGGTGACGTGGCCGTGTCCGCGCGCAGGAATCCTGCGGAGAGTAATAGGGGGATGATGTTGCAATGCTGAATTCCTATCATTTCTTGAAAAGAAAAAAGACCTCTTGTCTCCGAACATAATAAGATTTTGCTGAAATCACATGTCGTTGTACGTAGTAAGTAGAATGAGTACTTGGTGCAAACTTGCAAGGACATATATGACATATTATGCTGATTTCAACTGAGCCCTCAATCCAGAAGTCAAAATATGAAGATAAATGCCAAGCAAGCAAGGTTGTTGGCACCATCAACTTTCTCATCATCTTCATATGGCATCTCCTGCCAAGCTGTGAGCTTCTTCTTAGTGAGGTCCTTAGGAGTAGGGATGGCAATCGGACGCGATGGGTATAGATAGTGCTCATCCATATTTGTACCCGTGATTCCGATTTACGCCCACGGGCATACCCACGAAGGACAACGAGTGAAGAACATCGCCCATATCCATCGTCCATGGGTACCCGTCGCCCGTGGGCATACCCGTTTACCCGCGAACTGAGAGTCACCATCT
Organism: Bonia amplexicaulis; assembly: GCA_036346245.1. Classification (NCBI taxonomy): domain Eukaryota; kingdom Viridiplantae; phylum Streptophyta; class Magnoliopsida; order Poales; family Poaceae; genus Bonia; species Bonia amplexicaulis. The sequence goes on from CM070745.1 coordinate 1,349,358, forward strand.
GAGAGTTGAACTAATGACAGGTACATACACTACTACAGAAAGCCTAATACTAGACGGCCAATCACAGACGGTTTGACAAAATCGTCTGTGACCGACACTAACATAGACAGTTTTAATTTGGACACCGTCTGTGTAGGCGGCGTCGGAGAAAATGATTATCACAGACGGTTGTTACCGATGAACCGTCTGTGATATTTTAGTATCACAGACGGTCTGTATTAAAAACCGTCTATGATAATCTGGCATTATCACAAACGGTTTGTAATAAAAAAACCGTCTGCCATAATGACAATCACTCAACTACAGAGACAGGAGATCACAAATAAAAGGCAAATTTATTAATTTCAATTCGAGACAAATTTATTACAAAAGTCGCAGAGATAAAGACATTCCCGATTCTAATCTTACGGGCTTCGACGCTTCTTCTTCGACTTTGGGACTTGGAGGAGCGCACGAGTTCTCGAACGCCGTTAAGATTGTCCTTGTCCTCAGCACTTCCTCCTCTAGCATGGGCAAATGATCAGTAGCATAGCTCATAATCTCGTAGAGGATAGCATTATAAGATTCATCAGAATCTGTCGTTTCTGCTTGAACGGCAATGATATCCATCACTCTCTCCAATGCCACAATTGCTTCTTCCGCTTTGTGCATATTATGTATAAGAACCGTGGTGAGGGTCGTTTCCCTATCTTGAGCGGCATGAGACGCCTCCGTCGATGGCGGATGATCGGTCGAATCGACGGATGCAAGAAAGTCGGGAAGGAGAGCGGCGTGACCGAGAAGCTGCTCCAGATGTAAATTGTTGGCCGCTTTGTGTAAGATTACTACCGAACAACTCTTGATGAGCAGATGAGAGGAAAGAGATGATCCCAAGAACAGTAGAATCCATATTGTACGTAAGATTCCGGCCGAACAACTCTTAATGAACAGACGAGAGGAAGGAGATGATCACAAGAACAGTAGAACATGAATAGAACAGTAGGAGATCGATGATCACAAGAACAGCACAGATGAGAGGACAGTACGTATGTAGAAGACCTGGATTAGGCGCGCATATTTAACCTTCAAAGATGACGGTTCGTATACCAAACATTAATGAAATAGACGCTCAGATAACGATCGAGATACGTTACATGAAACACGAGATACGTTCGACTACGCATTATCACGACGGTTTGAATTTGAACACCGTACGTGTTGCGTGCGTCATGAGCGGTTTTAATAAACAACCGTCGTGATAAGTCTGGTTATCGCAGACGGTTTTTAAAAAACAACCGTCTGTGATAATCTGGTTATTGCAGACGGTTTTTAATAAAAAAATTGTCTGTGATAATTCATAGGTAACAAACCGTCTGTGATAATGGCACTAAGCATTTAATGCGCTGCTCAGACCGCATCTATCTTCATTTCGATCCGAGATCTAGCCATCATTGCGCACTCTTTCGCTCGGGAGGCGAGCTAAGCGATTTCGAGCCGATTAATTTGGTGGGAAGAGAGAGATTGAGCTTTGAAGATTCATTCATACTTTTCCGGTAGCTCTAGATATGGTTAGTAAGAAAATTTGTTTTTCTTTAATTGCATTACAATTCAATATAATACATGTGGCCGGTATATATATAGTAATAATTAGTTAATCTAATTTTTAATCTTGAGTTGTTATATATGTACGTAACGAGGACCAAGTGGATGTATGTGCATGAGCCGTGTGAGTGAAGAGTATATTAATGGCGTGTCGCTTTTACAAGAGCCGCCGAGGAGGATATGTTGAATAAGGGGTGGAATATATGTATCGTCCATACCGATGCGAGAATTTAAAGATGTTTAAGAACCAGGGCAAATTGAAGCGCACTTGATTCGGAGGGTTTCAAAAGGGTTATACGTGTTGGACCGACCATGGCGAAGTGAATGATCATATGCCGCGGATGACATCGCCGGTGAAGTGAATGATATGTCATTGGATGACATCGCGGTGAAGTGAATGACATGCCGCCAGATGATGTAGATTGTGGTTCGGATACGGATAGGTTGCACGATGATAACTGGATCGGATGCTTGCGATGTAGAAGAGAACTATGATCGAGAGAGTATATTAAATTCTGGGGCTTGATAGAGGACTCGGAGAAACCTTTGTTCACGTGCTGCAAGTACACGAGGTTGTCGGCCGTGCTTGAATTGTTGAAATTGAAGGCAAGCAACGGTTGGTCCGACAAGAGTTTCACGGCGCTGCTAGGTCTTTTAGTGGACATGCTTCCGGAGGGAAATGAGCTACCTAAAACTACGTATAAAGCCAAGAAGGTTATTTGTCCGTTGGGAATGGAAGTAGAAAGAATACATGTATGTCCGAACGACTTTATCCTATACCGTAAAGAGTATGCAAACATGCATGTATGTTCGGTGTGCAACGCATGCCGATATAAATGTAACAATCAATCAGATGACAGCGAGGGAACAGAGGCGAAGAAAGGACCTCCTGCTAAGGTGGCATGGTATTTTCCTATAATTCCCATTTGAAAAGGATTTTTGCAAATCCAAGGGAGGCAAAGCTGCTGCGTTGGCTTTCGGAGGAGCGCAAGAAGGATGGAATGCTAAGACACCTTGTCGATTCCGTCCGTGGAGAAACATCGATAGGAGTTTCGCAGACTTTGGTGTAGAACCAAGGAATATAAGGTTTGGACCGAGTACGGATGGAATGAATCCTTTCAAGTAGCATGAGCGTGACATAGCACATGGCCCGTGACTCTGCATCTATAACCTTCCTCATTTGTTGTGTATGAAGCGAAAGTATATTTTGCTGTCGATACTAATCCAAGGGCCAAAGCAAACTGTGGAATGATATCGATGTGTACCTAGCACCGTTGGTAGAAGATCTAAAAGCACTTGTGGAACGAAGGGTGCGGTATGGGATGCATACAAACGAGAGAATTTCACTTTGCGCTCATTATTGTTTTGCACCATAAACGATTATCCCGCCTTGCTAACCTATCGGGCGTAGTACAAAGGTGCCAAAGCTTGTACCCACTATTTAGATGATACCAAGAGTGTGTGGTGAGACACTCACGCAAAACGGTCTACATCGTCATCACGGTTCCTTCTGAGGGCTCACCCATACCGCAAGATGAAGAAACAATTTGACAGAGAGAAGGAAGACGGTTCACTCCAAGGCATTTAAGGGACACGAGGTTTATGATATTGTTAAGGATTTAAATGTTGTCCTCGGAAAGGGACGTAAAATGAGTGCTCATGAGAAGAACACCGGAAGAAGAGATCAATATTTTGGGATTTACCTTATTGGAAGTACCTAGATGTTCGACATCGCATCGACGTCATGCACGTTGAAAAGAATGTATGTGATGACTTGATTGGTCTCTTCGAACATTCGTGACAAAAAGGCGCGTCAACGCACGGCTTGACTTGGCCGATATGGACATCGAGCCCGAGTTAGCAACCGACAATAACGGATAATGGATGAACGTACCTTCCCCTGCGTGTTACGATCTGTCTAAGGTCGAGAGAATGAATCGTGCGCTGCTTGCATGGTGTCAAAGTTCCGTCTCGTTACTCCTAAGAACGTGAAGAAACTTGTTTCGATGCAAGATTTGAAGTTAAATGGCATGAAGTCTCATGATTGTCATGTGCTGATGACACAGATGCTCCCTATTGCAATTAGAAATATTTTGCCGATCAAAGTATGAGAGACAATCATGGGGTTATGTTATTTATTTAACACAATTGCTCAGAAGGTCATCGATCCCGAAGGACCAGATGCTCTACAGACGAGGTGGTGATGATCGTATGTCATCTTGAAATGTATTTCCTCCTTCATTTTTGATATCATGGTACATCTCATTGTTCACGTTGTGTGGGAGATAAAATGCGGGCCCATATTTCACGTAGCATATACCCATTTGAGAGGTTCATGGAATTCTCAAGTCCTACGTACGGAATCGATCTCGTACGGAGGCGACATCGTCAAGGTTATGCAAGCGAAGAGGTCATTGAGTTTTGTGTCGATTATATGGCTCGACTCAACCGATAGGTGTTCCTCAATCTCGTCATGAGGGAGGTCAAGGGTATCGGAACTATCGGAAGGAAAGCAATCACTGCAGATATGGACACGTATACTCAAGCCCATTTCACGATCTTGCAACACATGACTGAAGTGGCACCTTATGTCGACCAGCACAAGAATGTGCTTCGGCAACAAAATCTGAAGCGGTGAGATGTTTCGATCATGAGGCAACATAACAGTCAGTTCAACCAATGGTTGAAGGACCAAATCGCTAGGAGCTCGCCAAGTGAGACGCTGACATGGTTGGCAAAAGGGCCAACATTTGAGTTGTGACATGGCAAGGATATGACATAAATGGGTACACATTCTATACGCAGCCTCGGGATGTAAAGAGCATAAACCGAGCAGTGTGTACGCATAGATGCGTTCGATCGATGGGTCGAGAAACTTCGTACTATGGGTTCATAGAAGAGATTTAGGAGCTCAACTACATGGTTTTCAAGATCCCTTATTTTCGCCGTTGGGTGCATCACCCACAGTGAAGGTTGACAAAGCTGTTGTCACTACCATGGACCTCCAACGTGTCGGGTACAAAGACGAATCATTCGTGCTCGCCAACCAAGTTGTTCAAGTTTTCTATGTAACCGACCCAGCAAATAAGAAACGTCATGTAGTTCTTCATGGAAAAAGGAGAATTGTCGGAGTAGAGAATGTAGTGGACGAGGAAGAATACAATCAATTTGACGAGTTACCTCCTTTTGGAAATGGTATAAGGGTCGACGACGAACAACGTGATTTAAACTAGTTACGCACGCATTGATCATCATGAAGGGCTCATTTTAAAGGAAATAAGCAAGTACAATGAGAATACGCTTCATATATGTGGGCATTTGCATATATGTATATAAAATGCATTTGTGTGATGTATATGTGAAAATGTGTGATGTAGTCAATTTTGAGAATGAGAAAATATGTAAAGAAATACACTGTGTGAATGCAGCAGGTTGGTGTTGTATATGAATGCAGCTGTTGGTGGTTGATCATGAATGCAGCTGATTGGTATTTGTCTTAATAACTATAGTCGGGTAAAGGCTTATCACAGATCTGTGATATGTATACTATCACAGACGGTTATAAGTTTAGAACCGCTCGTGATATGTATACTATCACGACGGTTATACGTAGAACCGTCGTGATAATCTCGCTATAAATATCTCCGGCTAGGGTTTTCCCGCCGTATGCTACGCTTATATTCTACATCTAAATCCCGATCTGCCTGCCACCGCCGCCTCGAGCCCTCGCCGCCGCCTCCCAGAGCCCTCGCCGCCGCCTCCCGAGCTGCTCAGATTCAAGACCGACGCCGGCTCGCCTCACGCCCGGGCCCGCCGCCCGCCGCCTGGCCGAGCCCTCGCCGGCCGCCTCCCGAGCCCTCGCCGCCGCCTCCCCCGCCCCGGAAGCCTCCCGAGCCGTCGCATTCGAAGACCGTCGCCGGCTCGCCCACGCCTGGCCGCCCTCGGCTCGCCCCACGCCCGCCGCCGCCCGATCGCCTCCATCTGTCTCCCGACGCATAAGTACTAAGGTAACCTTGTGATGCTATGATTTGCTTCATGTTAGAACTCCAAATCCCTGCAAATGTTAGAAAACACACCAGGAACTACTCACCCGTGCAAATGTCAGTTCATGTGCTATTATTCAACTTATTTTTCAACTAGCTGATGAGTACATGGCTTAAGTAATACAATGAAGGACTCAATCCATACAGTATAAAACAACATGACCGCTTCATCGAGCCATGTGTGCTATGACTGCTAGCTCACGACATCTGAGACTTAACATGCATGCATGCAACGTGTAAAGACTAGTTCTTTGGTGTATGTAACTCTTCTAATACACCCAGCACACCACTGAATAACTCTAATGTGACACATCTAACATATGATACTATGATTTGCTCATGACTAAAAGCAAGACGTTTCCCTGTATGGCCACATAGAACTTTGTTTAGAGACCTTGTAGTAATAATATATGCCAGATAGACTGGTTTGTGCCATTTGCTTCATAGCCCTCATGGTGCCTCCCTCCCTCTACTCCTCTCCTCTGCTCCAATTCAATATGATCACTTTCTTATTTTATCCTTATAGACCCACAAATTGAGCAACATGTCATCCGCGCATTCTTCAACACCATCGCCGGAGGCGTCCGCTCCAACATCAAGACGCCAAGGAAGAGGACTATCGAAGAAGCATGAGGGCCGATTTACCATCACAGCGGTCGATGCATCTGGGGTCCCTCTCCTTCCTCACAAAGCAGTAAGCGCATTCCGAATATTGATCGGAATAGTTGCACGAGAGCGAATTGAGATCACATTCAATTCGTGGAAAAACGTTCCTGAGCTGTGTACCGAAATTTTGGCATCGTTCGAGATCCTAGAAGAACACTAAGACGTCGTGCAACGACAAACCTACCTAGCGGCGTGCAAAGCATGGAAGAACTTCAAGAGCACGCTTGTCAAGAAATACGTGAAGACGGACGAAACGTCTATTCATAAATACCCATTCCTGGAACCACAATGGGAAGAGTTCAAGGCGATGAAGACAACTGAAGATTTCAAAAGTACAAGTGTGGCGCATAAGGCCCTCCAAGCAAAAAACACACACCCCCACAGACTTGGCACAGCTGGATATGCGGGTAAAATCCGCGATGGAGGACGGAGGATGACTTGGCACCAACAGACATCGCCCACCATTTTCCAATATCCCGGATGAGCTTTCGAAATTGGATTAGAGCAAGGTCATCTACGACGACATCGGGGGACGTCTCCTTTCGAAACTCTGCAGACCAGCAAGTGTCCCAGCGTCTGGTAAGATATCGATCAAAGTACGTAGCTTGTAATTACTCCGAACTTGCATTTAATTGAAATGACATGTCGTGCTCTTGCAGGAAGAGCTGAGTTTTGAATCTACCCTGGGATCATTCTAAGGAGCAAGGGAGAATGATATGCTCTCCGTGGCCCTGGGAAACAAGGAGCACCCGGGCCGTACGAGAGGCCTTGGGCTTTACGTTCCTTGAAAACATGGTTTCCAAGATGACTCCGAAATGTATCGGCGTAGAAAGAGAACCAAAGCTGAGCGTGAGGAGCGGCTATGAGAAGAGTTCAAGGCCTCTCTTAGAGAGGAGATAATGGGTGAGCTAGCTGATGTAATCAGAGATGAGGTGCGGAAACAAACAGAAAGTCGGCAGCCGCTCCCGTGGAAGCTAGCTTTGCATAACCGTCCGAGTAGTTGCGCGTCCAATCCGACGGAAAGCGTGGCCAGATTTCCTGTGGACAACATCCAGGTAAAAATTATTATCTCTCGAATGCTTGCTCCATTGATAGGCTTATTGGAGTAGCTAATTTTGTATCGTTATGTAGGAGCCTACGAAGTGCAGGCTCCAAGTGAGATGTGCCTCCGTTCCCTTGTACGCTGGTTGGGACCAGGCATATCAGTCTGGTATCGGGGCCAGGGTGCACGGTCAACCTTTAGCGCCAGGCTACGCAAAAGTTAATGTGGATTAAGTGCATGCCAATTTTGAGGTCGTCCCGCTACCGAAGGCCCCCAACGACGAGATCGTGACTCTAGGGCAGGCCATTGGAACATTCATCCAGTGGCCCAAATGCGACATCTCCTTGGAGGCTTCTTCACCGGTGGCCGGACCAGAAGGGCAACACGAACTAGAGCTACAAGCGCTGGTGCTATCTCCACAACGGCAACACGAACCAGAGCGACAAGCTCTGGTGCTATCTCCACAAGGCAAGGCGGGCGAGCTACCTGACCGGTGCTATCTCCACGGTGCTATTCTCACCAAAGCAACTTGCAGCGTCTGAACCATTATGATCATCTATCATAAAGTCGACCTACAGTCGAGGCAGTGGCAAGGGCAAATCAAAGACGAAGGATGATGACGATACCACGTACCGCCATTGGCCCGCAAATTCGTGCTAAGTAGCCGATGATATTCCGGACGATCACCTCTTCACCCTAGGACTTGGTTGCCAAACATTACACACTTGGTATATGCAAGTCCAATAGACCGAGGCGAACGGCTCGGTATCATCACAAATTCAAGCGGAACATTTCCAGCACGAAGTTCAGGAATGTGTCTTCGTGGTGACCTTTGACGATATATTTGATCTTTTCACGCTCAACGCCTCGATGCCTCACTGCTCGATCTTTGGACGCCGTAAGTCTGCATAATCACATTCTCTGTTCACTTCATACCGATATATGTCACAATTTGTTGCATTTCTGTGTATATATATAGATTCATGCTGACCGAAGCTAGATCATCTAAATTACCAATTGGTTTCCTGGACCCACGCTTGGTCGCCATTGATACCATCAACGAGGATGCATCCTTCGTCGAGAACTATATTGCAACAACACTGATGGTTCACGGCGATAAAGAATTTCTTCTTATGCCATACAATGAGCACTTCCATTGGATTTTAATTGTAATTATACCAAAATAGAACAAGGCTATATACCTTGATTCTTTAAGTAAGAACAAATCCAAGTACACAACTATCGCCGAAATACTTGATAGGTAAGTACATTGTACATTGTATTCTTTTTTCCTTCCGAATGACTAATCTAACTTTTTCGAATAACGAAGGTCGTTCACCACATACATTCAACAAACATGTGGCTCGACGACAGGGGCCAAGCCCTTGAAACGGGTATTCGTTAGCTACACATTAATTAATCCTATACAACACTTAGCAGTAATGCCTTTTGATTTAACACATTCTATTTTTTGCAGTGCCACCAGCAGCAGACGGGCAACACGTGTGGATACTACATGTGCCACCATATGAGACTACTCATCGATTTCTCGAAGATCACCGATTCTAAGGTTTCTCAATCTTCCCACATTTATTTCATACTTGTCACGTTATATATGTAAGCGCGTTGATTTTCCTATCGACAGGCTACACCCATCTCTACATCTGCATTGAAATAGCCGGACTTTGCAAAAATTCGAGGAGAGTTCGCTTGGTTTTTGTGGACTAAAGTTATCAGATCAGATGGAGAGTTCCACTGCACACTGTAATTGTGAATTTGTTAATGGATATTTTATTTTATTTCAATTAATTCATTTGCGAAATGGATACCTTATGTTTGTGAATGAAATGTGATGTGAATTGGATGTTTTATGTTTGTCAAACGAATTGAGATCTGAATTGTATATATACATATACTTGTTCATCTGCTTGTTTCAGAGGGCATGGCTAGCATTTTCTGAGGCTAGCCAATAAACAGAAATATATTTATGGGTAGAAAAGAACATCACAGACGGTTTGTAACTAAAAACCGTCTGTGATATTGCTGTGATATTGATATATCACAGACGGTTTTTAGTTACAAACCGTCTGTGATATGGATATATCACAGACGGTTCGAGAACCGTCTGTGATAACCTTCGATTATCACTGACCCATAAATTCAGACGGTTCACAAAACCGTCTGTGATGACATTTTTGAACCGTCTGTGATGACCTTTTCTGTACTAGTGATATAAGTAGTAGGTGTTGCTAGGAAATATAATAGCTATCAAAAAAGTTTATAATAATGAATAGAATTGGAGATATGCAAAAGTTTATAACAATCAATAGCAATTAGAGATATTACTATGGTTATGCCATCTGTCAATCTATATCGTGGGTAACCAGGCGGGCGGTGCAGTGGAGCTTACCCATACACATGCTCGCTTTGCTCCGACGGTAAAGTGTTCCCCTATTTTCATGCCCGTGGGTAAAGAAAATATCCCATATCTGGCTCTATTAAGGTATTTATCTACAGATATACGGGTAAATAGACACAATTGCTATCCCTACTTAAGAGACACCTTGCAGAAAGTCAGCCCAAGAACCTAGTGGCTTTGCTGTCATGAACTTGTCATCGATCTATAAAGTCAGCCCAAGAACCTAGTGACTTTGCAGTCGTGAACTTGTCATTGATCAATAAATGAAACATTTTATCTGAATTTGGTCAAATTTGATGGCACAAAAACTGTGGATGTTTCATGTTTGGAACTTAGCTTGATTTGATAGGTGAGATCTGTGCACAATATATCTTTTTTTTGGGTTTCCAGGTGCCTCGGTGGAGGCTATGCACAATATGGTCATATTTCAAAGTGCTATGTCTTTTTGCTAAAAGGATACCGTTGTGGTTGTTATTTTTTTATGTACCATTTAATTAAAGAAAAATAAAGAAAAAAAGGAAAAATAAAAATACTATTATATCTTCGCGGATAATGCAAAGGAAAAAAGAAAAACAAAGAAAAAAGAGGGAAAAAGTCATATTAAGAAGCTAACGTGTTCGAAATAGCTTTTGACTATTGAAAGCCAGAAACAATCGCTGTTTAGAATAAGGCTATATCTCAACCTGATTGAAGATGATTGGGTATGGAGGTTCTAAAGATCTCCTGAATTGAAGCTATGTACCAAGTTTCATTGTTGGTAGCTGGGTTTTAAATGAGTTCGAGGGTTTCAAATGAGTTCAAAACATGTTACAGCTGTCAAACTACGCATGGGTTTTAGCCATTTAGGTGTCATATTTTAGGTTTTAGAATTTATAATTGAATTTTGGAATGGTAAGTTGGTAACAGGGATTTCAAATGGGGTTTAAGAACTAGGTTCCCAGTTGGGATTCAAACATGCTATTCCCCCTGGTCACAAATACATATTATTTTGAATATAGGTATAACCAAACTTTTGAAACTTTGGTTATCAATATTCTTGAAATATTTAAATTGGATACATAAAAATTATATGTGTAAATTTATTTCGAAAATTACTTTTATAATATTATAGTTTATTGGGCTTTATAAATATATTATAATAGAAATTAGTGATTAAAGTTGTATTTTATTGACCGTGTCGATGTCTACAAAGAGATGTATTTGTATCCGAAGGGAGTACAAGTTTTAGGCCAGTTTGGTACGTGAGAATTTCGTAGAATTCCCTACGAATTATATTGTTTCATAATTTCTGCATTTTCTTCTTGGCACATGAGAATTCAGTAGAATTCCCTTACAATTATATTGTTTGTATTCTCCTTAACGCGCGAGTGTATGAATTTCACCAGAATTTTATAAAAAGCTTGAAAGAAGCATTTCATTTCATATGTGAATCGGCAAATATTCCAATGCTACAAACAATATAATATCGATTCATACAGAGGAAAGTGTTCTCTATTGATGCAAATGCTGTACCTAGAGGATAGAGATAGAGGAAGAGAGAAAAATCGAAATGAAATAAATAAAGAATAAAGCCAAAAAAATAAGTCGAAGATAGAAGAGCCCAGATTTCAAATGAAGAAATGGAAACTCGAAAATGATCCTCCTGATTCTCAAAGAATGAGGGGCAAAGGGGTTGATACCAAGAAAGTTTTTTTTATTATAAGACGTGATTTAATCCGCATATGTTTGATAAAAGAATAATTTTTTAATCATAAATAGAAAGTGTTCAAATTATTACTATTATAAAAGAACGAGTTGGTGGTCGTACATTCATTCTCCTTCAACCGCTCTGTTCTCTTAACTTCTCACCATTCTTCACTTTCCAACCGATCAGAGAAACTCTTTTCTATAGCATAATTTTCTATACATTCAATGAGTTCCGTTACAACATACAAGTACGTAACTAGTAGAACATAAAAACTTAACTCCATGGTATTAGTTAGTCTTCGGGACAAAGTGCAAGAAGAACGAGACTCTCAAGCAGGAAAACGATGCCTTCGAAAGAATTGAACAGGAGCCGTATGCGGTGAAAATCACTCCGTTGGGTTACATATCCCAAAAAAGAAAAAGAAAAAAGCATTTCAGCGGAGCCCCAGCTCCGCTCGGAGCCCTCGCCGCCGTCGACTCCTTCCTTCCCCCTGACGTCGTGGCGAGCACGATCGGAGGCGGCGTCGGGTAGACTCGGGGACATGACAGGAGCACGAGCCGCCCTTTGGTCGCTCGTGAAGAGCGCCGCCGCCGCACCCTGATCAGCGTCACCATCTCCGACCGGTACGCCACCGTCGTCAAAGTGAAGGGCTCCTCCATGCGCCCCATCTTCGAACCCGAGCTAGGTAACCAACCTCCCGCACAGCCGCACTACACCACCGCTTCCGCCCCCATCTAATCTTTACCCCGGCAAGAACGAGAACCGCAACAGGCAGGATGGTTGATCTGATTCAGAGCGGCGATTTTTGACAGGTGACTGCGCGCTCGTGGAGCGCCGCCGTCTCGACCGCTACGACTTCTCCCACGGCGACGTCGTCGTGTTCTGGTAAGGTTATCGTCATATCATTGTAGAGTGGCTGATTGTTTGGTTGATTGCTTCGAGGCTGAATGGATTGGTTGTCGTCGTTTGCAGCTACCCAGCCGACCACAGGAGGTTATTTCTTAACAGGTTGATTGCGCTGCCCGGCGATTGGATCCAGGTCCCGGAGACGGCGGAGGTTATTTCTGAAATTTCTTCTTGATAACATTGTGATTCAGTGCACAAAGATGGACATGTGCGACTTACCACAATGAGCTTTCCTTTGTTTTAAGGCTTCTTTGCGAGTTCAAGCGCTGCAACGGTGTTGGCTCCTGATGATATCCCCACCTGCAAAAATTAGGAGGTTCAGTAACAGTTCAATGCATGCATAGCAATTCAGTTGCCCATTAGCCCAATCTCATCACAAATCAGGCGAATTCTAGTTTTTAAATATTATCTTCATCATAATAAAATAACAATTTTTTTTCAAGAGAGCGCTATTGATATATAATACACAGATTGAAGATAGCAGACGCAAATATTTCCTTCAGTGCCAACTCTGGAAACATCTTAACAGCATCCTCACTTTTCACCTATCATATGGCAGTTTTAGCTAGTTTTCCCTTGCATAATATTCGATAAAAAAACACTTGAGATTAATTCATCAGTACCTCAAGAACCTTTTCCATTACATCCATATCCAAAATATCTGTACTCATGAATAGGATATCTAGTATGAAAAAGTAAATATTTTACAGAAAGCTATAGCTTACCTGGAATACCACCGTTCAGAACATTTGCTTCTGCAGGTTCAACTCCATAGATCTGCATACACACATAAACATCGCCAATTTTACAATATTCCAGAATAGATCTCATCAACACATATAATGCGAATTTTCTGTATGGTCTATGTAAGTGCCTTTGCATTGGGACAGTGCCACCACTCCCGATCCCCCGACAAAAATATCAACCTGCCCATTGAAGCATGAATTATAAGAACATCTTAAGAGCCGATCCTCCCATATTTCCGGACCAGCTGTCTCAGTGTACCTGCCAATTTTTTATGACATTATAAGAACAGACATTGAAGTACTAGCTAATGTACTCCAGGGGATGAAACTTGTATGACTGAATTGGGCTATAGTTCGCTCACATGGGAAGCTTTACCCAAATAAACTTGATGGATAAACATTTGGCAAACTACAGCAACTAGCAATCTAGTACAGCACTTATATGTTGTACATGATCAAAATCAAGAAGCAAGGACTACCTTGACATTAGCAGGATTCTCAAACTGTTGAAACATGAATGCACTAGGATGGTTCTCATACAGCTCGGCCGCTTCCCTCACTAGAATGGCCAGTAACTGGTGTTATATATGTCAATTGCCCTGATAGAGGACCAACTGACAATCAGTTGCTAAGATAGAATGGCCAGTAAGTTTGACATAATTGAACCAGCTAAAAGCGACAAGAAAAAGAGTGTACTGATAACACACGGAAGGGCACTCAGACTAACATAACCCGAAGCTAAGCAATGCACCAGGGAAAAAACAGACTAGAAAGAACAAAACGGATGCCATGCTTAATGTGACCTTGCTTGTTGACTGTTTTCATATGAGTGCAGACAAGATACAAACAAAACAAAACAGTCGATGTGGAAGCATGAGTAGCATGTATTGGTCACAAAAGAAATCAGTTGGCATTACTTGAGCCTCGTCTAAAGACATGATATTTTGCAATAATGGTGACAACTGCAAGGAGTGATGTTATAAGGCAACAAGGCATGTCTTCCCTACTTACAAGTGTAGCAAATATCCTATTACACCAAGCTAAATGAAACATACTTGACACGTAATTCCTTCAAGCACAAATTATTTGAACGTGCATGTTTCAATCCTATGAGGTAAATTCTCAGTTCGAGATTCATGTGTCGAATCTTAACCTGGAAACTGAACATGTCTTATCTGTCCACATACTGCTTTGAATGCGACTAGCAATGCACAAAGAAAAAAAAGCTTCACGAGTTGTGTGCCTCATTTCCCATAACAGTGTTTTAATCAATACTGTTAAGTATTAACGAATTCTGTTGTCATTAGCTGTAGTTGCCTAACTCAATCAGACTGACTCTAGGTGATAAAATAGAATCTGACTTGGTGGTTGTCTTTGTTTCAGCCTTTGATGTATTCACTGTAGCATATTCGGAGCACCTTATATAAGCCGAGCACCAGCCAATTAGCCATTGTTTTGTGGTGCGCGTTGCTTCCCAATTCTTGCATCCATCTCTAATACTCGTATTTACAAATGCATCTGCGTTACTGCTTGTTGTTTAGTGATTCTTTTACATTATTCAGCAACAAATGAATTGTTTGACAGAGAGGATAAACTAGTTATCTCTACTATTTAAAAGAAAAAGTCGATAGCGGTGATGGTTGTTCATTTGCCCCTTTCCTCGAGAAATACATGACGCCGACATGTGGGCCATCCTAATTTCTCATTGTCCCATTCCTCTTCCCTCCGCCACAGCTGCGCCCCTCACATAGCAATTTGTTTTGTTCCTCCTATTTCACCTGCAATGCTGCCTTCCCATTCAAATAACCCTCCTACGGATTGTGTACCACTCTCCTGAAATCGCTCACTACCCTCTCGAGCTTGCCCCACAGTCGCCTCCCAAGCGGCCAAGACCCATCCCTCGACACCTACATGGGCTCACCGGTGCTGCAAGTGACATAGGCAATCGAGAAGTTCATCACAGGACAAATGCGAACACAATGTGGTTGGCGAGGCGATGGCTGTGGGCGCTACTGCGGTGGTTCTTTTTGGATGAGGCGGGAGAGCCGGCAGGCGGCGGCTATGTGGGGGAACGGGTACCATGGGCGGCTTGGGCTGGGGCTGTTGTAATCATGGTATGGCATGCCCATTCATCTTCTCTCGACCACCTCTGGGTGTTAATTGTATAACATAAATATGTTGTAATTGATAAGTGCTATTATTCTTCACCTTTTGCAGTTACCAGACAAGCAGTCATGTGATCTGTGAAAGCATATAGTTGTGTTGAGTCACATAAAGCAGTGGGGATTTTTGTTCTTTGACCAATTGAAACAGTTGCTGCTTGATTTTTTAGCGCATTGGTTCTTGATTCTTGAAGAGATTTAGTGTACTAGAGTGCACCAGGAAGAAGCATGCTCATATCTTGCAATTTGGATGGGATAATTGTGGATTACTATGTGATGCATGGCCATTGGGTTCGTTCAGGTTTGATTGTGTCCAAAGTTAGTTCTTCAGTTCATTTCCCAGTCCAAGTTTTTGCATGTATTTTATTGTCAAAAATGTGATGATTTTTGTAGATAAACTCTTTAGCGGAAGACTCTCTGATTTACGATCTCTGTTCTATGCTACAGCAAAGGAGACTATTTCTGAAAAATAGGATCAATTTGAGATGGATCAGCCAATCAGGTGCGCCAGCTTCTTCTGCAACTAGGAAGGCTTCTGAACGACATGGAGCCATTCTCATCGTGAAGATTGCTGAAGAGAATAAGAGGCTGCAGAGCACAGAAGAGATGTCTGAAGTGATATTTCTTTCTTTCTTTTTGAGAGGATGTCTAAAATGATCTAATACATTGATGTTTCAGAGAGAATTGTGCAGCACCAAGGTCATCATCAACAACCTTCCCTCCATATGCAACGTCGGCCATGTTGACTGTTGTAAGACCAAAATACTAATTCCATCCGTATCTTTACTATACCTGTCAGCTTAATAATTGGTGTGTTTTTGTGTGCCAATTATTTTGTTGTTTTTCCTGTGCATGCAGGTAGCGGCATGAGGTGAGCTAACACGGATGCAAGGAAGAGGACTTCAGACATATTTGCCATTTATTTTGAGTGGACAGTGAGATGAGAATGTTGTCACATCACATGGAATGCAAGGGGTGAGTGTGACAGTGAAGCCGAGTGTGGTGCAAGTCAAGCATCGGCGTCACGCAGGCAGAGCTCTTCTCGGTCGGACATGGCAGAGTCAATGGTGTGCTGAAGGCCGACCACGGTAACAGTTGCTCGATATATAAAGATGCTATGCTTTTTTTATTTGTAGCAACCCATGGACACTTATCTAGTATAGACAAATAAATAACATGAAGAATGAGTAGAATGGTATAATTAAGAATACATGTGAATCAATCAAATATATACTTCAGGCAGCATTAGCATGCTGCTATGTCAATCACGCACAAACTCTTTCTTGAGTCTTTTGGCAAGCAACACTCTTCACATTATGGGATTCTGTTCTGTGACTGAGACACAACACAGTTCACAGGCACAGCTGACCCTCTTATTTCAAGCGCACGCATAACCACAATCCAAACTAAATAGATTGTACGTTAGTCTCAAAAGAGAGAGAGAAAGAGAGACAAATGAAAATAGTTTCAAGCACACCGGCTTGGTGGATGCACGTATCATTCATCAAACACCAGTTTATTCTTTAGAAAACACACCAACTTGGCAAGCAAATAGTTGAACCGTTGTAGCAATGTCAGCAGTAGAAGGCAGCAAGATGTCATCGTCTTTCCACCACCAAGTCTACACAGGTAGGTAACAATACACTTGATTAATGGAAGCAGAATGGATCGTTGAGGACAAATGCACAAATGAGCAGATAAAGGAATTTAGTACACGGAGGGATTAACTTGTTCCTATGCATCTTATGTATGTGTTTTATTTGCAATTCAGACAGCACGTACAAATTGCAATTTTAGATGCACAGGATCTGTAGATGTTAACAGTATAAGATACATGCATGATAGAAAAAGAAAAAGAAGGGATGCATGTATACCTGAACAGTCAGGTCGATTCACCGGAGAACTGTGCCTCTGGGCAGAGGCTTCTTGTAGTACTGTGAGTGGCGCGGGTCGAAGAGGGATGGGTCGTGGCTGACATCCTTCCCATCCCACTCCAGCTTCTCCCACCAGTCCTTCTCGCAGTCCACAGCAGGACGGCGGTGATCGACAGCCGGGAGTCGCCTGAGGCCCCAGCATCCCTTGACCCTGATCGTCTCGAGCATGGGTGAAGACATCTTGGCCTCGCATATCTGCCGCAGACTGGCGAGCTCATGCAGGTAGATGTGCTTCAGCTTTGGGAATTGCAGTACACCTTTTCGATGGTCGTTAGCTATTGTGTTTAGAAACTCTGCCTCCACGGGGAAGACCAGCCTGAGATCACCACAATAGACGATGTGGAGGGTCTCCAAGCTGCTCAAGGTGTGGTACCACGACAGCGGGAGGACAAATGTGAGCACGGGCGGAGTGCAGTGTATGCTCATGCCGCAGAAGGACATAGGGTCCTTAGATGCAACCGTTCTTCCTTTGCTCCAAATGCAGTGGGCCATCGGGAGGTCAGCCGCCCAAAAGGTCTCCAGTTCTTCAAAGCAGTACTGATCGTAGTTAGTGGTGAAGACAGTGCCCAGCTTGGGGCATCTCTCGACACGGCACCTCTTGAGACGAGACCAATCAATTTTCGCCTCTCCTGTGGACATCATGCGTTCAGGGATGACAGTGGTGATGGACGAATTGTCGTGCACATGCAATGACTTCGCCCTGTTCATCACAAAGGTTATAGCCTCGATCACTTGTACGCTCTCCACATTATTGTTGCTGATTCCCTCACCAATCTCCACATGGCAGTCCAATGGCTGAAACTGTGGTGCACTGCTGTCGTCGTGACCAGTAATTACCTCATCAATGTGGACATCAGTGTAGGTGCTGCAAGGGGTCTTGGGGATTAACGACTTGTGTGGAGGCGGCCCGGTTACTTGTCTACTGCTATCACGACCCATCTTCTTTGTGTTGCACCTCTGTACATCTTCTTTGCTAGTAGCAGATATGCAAAGGACTAGATTAAATCTATTAACTTTCCAGCAAAACTCGTTGTTACTTCTTAGCACCAAGGACCGAACAAACCTCATGTCCTTAGCAACATATGCGTGACAATATTCTTGTCCCAACCGATGGACTAAAAACCCAGGTGAGCGGAGTATCCTTAGCTGCTGTAGTCCATTTTCTAGCCACAGTATTGAGCGGAGCTGCTCACATCCTAATAGAATGATTTGCTGGAGACTTGGGACATGGACCACCTCATCTTTCAGGTCAAGTATCTTGATTGCAGATTCTGAGATGTCCAACTCCTTAAGGTTTGGCAATGGTCCACGCAGTTTGAAGTTCACCAATCTTGCACAACCAACCAAGAAGATACCAGATATTTTATGGTCCTCACCTGCTCGTGCATCTAAGCTGAATGATTCAAGTGATGGAGGGACTCCTTCAGGGCCAACATGTTCCAACCCAACACAACCGTCTAGAACCAGAGTCTTGAGGCCAGCTGCCCTTGACAGGCTCGGCAAAACTTGCATGGTGCTGTTCCTAGATAGGTCGAGGAGCTCCAACTTCTCCATATCGGTGAATTCATCCTTTTGCCCTGTCTCCCAGGAGCTTGTAGGCTCAATAACTCGAAGCTTGTGAATGTTATGTAGCCGTCTCCATGAAAGATTGCCACGCCAAATCCTTCCCTTATTTATATATACCTCCCTAATGTTTGGAGCAATTTGCTCTATTATCTTTGGGAATAAAGCCAATTCCCAATCCGTGTTGCATATGTCCAGGATCCATAGGCTCTGAAAAAATACCATTTCTGGTCTACCTTGCTTTGGTGTTTCTTCTTGTGGTTCATCATCCTTGCAGCTATCTAACCCGAGGAACCTTAAGCTGCGGCAACAATGGAAAGGAGGTAAAGAAAAGCTGAAGGTGCAGCGGCATAGTTTTAGTACCCGGAGTTTGTCCGATTGATGGAACATGTTATTTGGTAATGTGGCTAATGGATGACCAGGTCCACTTTTGGCTGCAAGGAAAAAGGATGTTGACTCTGGAGGTACAGTCACGGAGTTGGTGACAAAAATCCAACGGTTTGGAGGAGTGTCCAATCCACGACCAAACGAGGGCAATGTACTAGATGAGTAGTCCTCCAATCGCAACTCTTGTTGCAGAGCAGCACCAACATCCCATGCTTCTTCGTTGTCATAGCCTCCTTGTACAATAATCCCATCGCAAACCCAATAGTTGGAAGCATGGATAGCCCAGTTGTAGTCCATGATGCTTCCACCCTGAGAGTTTAATGACAACATATACGAGCAACACTCTGTAGCTATCTCAGGGGTGACGCCAAGTTTACCTGTGTACCGAGCAATTTCTCTAGCCTCTTCCTGTAGCAAATACTTCCATCCGCGACTACTAAATGTATCATAGAGATACAGATGTGATTTATCCACTTTTTCTTTGATTTCTGGGTTGAGCCGAAGCCTCCCCCTGAAGGTCCATAATATTCTAGTGTTGAACAAGTCAGGTGGAGGAATGCCCAAATCAAACAAGTCAACCATATTGTTGCTCCCATTGTGGAAAACCACTAGACATATGTGTCCTTGTAAGGCTTGATGGATCTCTCTCCCGACGTCTTGCATCACAGCTCTAGAGCCTTCTTCTACCCCGCTGAAATCATCCTCCTCGTCTTGCCGATCAAGAATAGCCATGACCCGCTGAGGAAGCTTCAGTTCCTCCGCGATTGCCCTCTGCAGTGCTCTCCGGCTTTTCCACCTCGAGCAATCGATGTGAATGATCTTGTCAAATTTCTTCCTCAGAGACAGCGGAGGGTGCTCGGCTATGGCTCTAAGCACCGCAGAAGCAGCCAGTCCATCCCATCCGTCAAAGTAGATGGCCTTGTGCGCTCCACTGCTCGTATCCTCTAGGTAAGGGGTTATCTCTCGTACCGCTCTCTCGATGGTGTTCAGATCAAGAAACTGCATTAATTGATGGCAGTTAGTTGAGGTCACAATTGATAAATCCTAGTCATGCAACTAAATTAGGCTATACTTCTCGTATCCTCTACATAACGGGTTAATTGATGGTGTGCAGCAGTTTTCATTAAAAAAAAGGTGAAATTAATTAATGGTCCTATTCATGCAACTAAATTGTTATGTTTGTTATGTTTTGGCCAGGAACACTAAATTGGGCATTCATGCCTGCTGGTGGTACTTGTGTCAACTTGCATACATAACAGAATCCAACCAATGTGGAAATCAAAATATGTGTGATTAATAGCACCAAGGTGGATTTAGCCGTTCAAGATCTTAATTTTTTGTATGATTTGGTGATGACGTGCGCTAGACGAGATATCATTATTTGCAATTCCTGAAATGCCGCCCTCTTACATTACATATATTGTATACAAGATTTAGAAGTTACATTTTTAAGAAGAGTGGTGAGTACATATACTACAAAAAGAACCAAAAAAACTAACAAGAATGCTACTCTGCTTCGTGAAAATAGCATGCGTATGTACGTAGCAAAAAACACCTCTTCTGGCATGGCGAATTTCTCTCCGAAGGTCCAGGAAACACAAGACTTATTGAAAAAGCAACTAAATCCACAATTTTGAAATCAAAATATATAGTCCCGTAGTCCAGGATAATTTCTTATTGAACAAAGCTTCAGTTCGATTTCACAATTGATAAAAGGGTGGAATTGGGGCATTCATGCCTGCTCGTGAGTACTTGTGTTTAACCGCATACATAAGCTAACCGAGGTTCACAATTTTGAAATCAAAATATATAGTCCCGTAGTCCATGATGATTGTCTGTGTGGACATGTGGCCCCAAAAGACCTGCGCCAACATGTGGCCCCAAAAGACCTGCGCCAAATCATCTCCCCATTCTCCGCCTCTCTGCCTCCTGCCCCCGCTCTGCGTTCTCGCCACTCCGCCTCGCCTATCTCGTGTGCTTTCTCCCCACCGAATCCCATCGCTCCTCTCCTCCTCCTCCTGCTGCTCGCCTGCCGCTCCTCCCTCCCTTCTCCGCTCCGCCCGCCTCCTACCCTCCCCTCTTCGCCGCCTCCGCCTCGCCTCCTCCTCCCACCCCACGCCGTCGCCTCCTCCTCCCCGCTCCTCCACCCGCCTCCTTCCCGCTCCTCCGCCTCGTCCCCGCTCCTCCGCTCCACCGCCTCCTCCTCCCCACCCCGCCGACGCCGCCTCCTCCTCCTCCCACCTGCGCGCCGCCTCCTCCTCCCCACCCTGCTCCTCATCCCCGCTCCTCCGCTCCATCGCCGCCTCCTCCTCCTCCCTACCCCTCCGCTCCGCCGCCTCCTCCTCCTCCCCACCCCGTCGCGTGCCGCCTCCTCGATGATCTATTGCGAATCTTTTCTTCCTACTAAAAGTGCTTGGTTTGATGTGGTTAGAGTTGCTTTGGTACAAAAAGGGATACTTTCTTCCCTAGACCAAGTGTTTGTACTTAAGCCTACAGATTCCCTGTTGTGATTTTTGTTTTGCCATGGATGTTGTCTGAGATAAAACAAATCTTTTTGAATGTGCCTCAGAGAGCTAACTGAGATAGTGGTTTCTGACTGGGAATCCTAAGCACCAATCTAACTGGGAATACTGAATGCTAAAGACCCTACGATGTGGAGCGTTGCTATTGAGAGTTATAAAGTGCTAATTAGGTTCTTGTCATTGTTGGCATATAGTATCTGTTAAGGAGAGGATTAGGAAATAGATTAGGACTTTGATCTATTTCCTAATATGACTTGGATTCTATTCCATATACTCCTCTTGTACCCTCTATATATATTGCCCTTTGGGCCTCATATCAATACACACAATATTCATAACATGGTATCAGAGCAAAGGTTCAAAGCCTAACCTTTGTTTATTTCGCATCCGCCGCCCGGAGGATCCATCTCTCTGAGGCGGCCATCTTCGCCATCACAGTCCTCCCGGCCTTTGCTCTTGTCGCCGCCGCCGTCGCTAGCCGGGTCTGCTGGATCCGGATCCGGCTACCTCACCGTCTTCATCTCTCCCACCGACGATCCGCTTGCATTTGCCGCCAGACCGTCTGGGCCGTCACCGGCCATGGCGACGCCGCCAGACGCCAGAGCGCGTCCACGATCGCGCCGCCGGGTCGCTGCTGCCGCCGCCGCTCCCGTCTGCGCGCCGCTCCGATCCGCCACGATCCGGACGCCTCGGCTGGATCCGCCTCCGCCGCCGATCCGGCCTCCCTACGCCGCCGCTGCCGACCGCCGGCCCGTGAGCAAAGGTTCAAATCTAACCTTTGTTCTTCTTCCGCTGCCGCCGGGAGGATCAATCTCATGCTCCCGGGTGGCCACCTTCACGGCCGCCGCCACGCACCCGCCGTCGCCGTTTCGGACCACGCGCCAAGACACCGCCCGCATCGTCTGTTGCCTCGGCGGTGGCGGCAGACGCGATGCTTTTTGCCGGCCGGGCCATGCCACATCGGCTTCCCGCTGGCGCCGACGCGCTCGGCCGACCTCCGGTTGCCCGCCTCTTGGCTCGAGCTCATGCCAGCGCCGCCGCCGAGGATCTGCTGGCACCATCGAGCCCGATCGCGGGATCCGGATCCCCACGCCGCCCGCTCGGCTCCACCTCCCGCTGGATCCCCACGCCGCCTCCCGCGCTGCGCCATCGCTTTTGGTCGCCGCGCCGCGCCTCACGCCCGCGCCGCCACCTTCGATTGCCGCCGTGGTCACCGTCTCCCGGATCCGCGGATCCGCCGCCCGATCGGATCCGCCGCCACGGCCGGATCCGGCCTCTCCGCCTGTGCGCCGCTGGTTCCGGCCGCTTGCCGCCTTCGCCGTCGCTTTTGGACGCCATCTCCCGGCCGCCGCGCCCGTGCCGCTCCCTTCGTCCGTGCCGCACCGCCATCCAGCCGCGCCCGCGTGAGGGAGGGAGAAAGACGGGGCGAGAGGAGCTGTTGGTAGGGAGGGGCGGATCCAGGAGCAGAGGGCCGTCCAAGAAAAGGGAAAAGAAGAAAGAATTCAGGGTCTGGTGGGCCGCCGCTTTCCATCTTGGCTCGCCTATCTCGGAGACTCAGACACTGGATCGGCGGTGAAAATCCCAGGAAGATACTGCTGTCACTTGGGCCAAGCTAGACGTCCGAATTTCAAACTGGGCCAAATAGTTTTGAGTCAGTCTTTGAGTTATTTATTTTTCTTGTGAGTTTTCCGTTGCGTCTATCCAAAATCCATAGTCTCTAATTTTTTAGTTCGTCTCAGCCGTGCGAGTCCACAAATTAATTGTCAGTCATAGAAGTGTAGGAATTTTATTTTATATGGCAGAGCCGCCTACTCTCTCGAGGCAGCGTGCAGATCGTAGAAGTCGTTATGATGCCGCCGCTTCTCAGCCGCCCGAGCTTTAAAGGCCGCTTGCCTCTCTATGCACCTTGCGCCGCCTCTTGGGTTTCGATCTGCGCAGTCATGCATCTATCTATTCCTCTTCGGCTTGATTTGACAGTTTATTCCAGGGCTGCATGTAACGACGACATCATCAAGACTCGAATTTCGGATATTTCTTATTTTAGTGTCAACTCTTTTTCAAATGCAATGCTATTGCATACGCCTTGCATTTGAGAGGGGGTGTTAAGGAGAGGATTAGGAAATAGATTAGGACTCTGATCTATTTCCTAATATGACTTGGATTCTATTCCATATACTCCCTCTTGTACCCTCTATATATATTGCCCTTTGGGCCTCATATCAATACACACAATATTCATAACAGTATCTACAGGTTTGGCTAATATTTACTTTAATTTTAGTAAGAATCTTTAGAATTTTGTGCTCCACGCTAGGTGAGATGATGATTAATTACACAATTTGGGTTTTTGTTACATAAGCGTCGGACTACAAGCATTGGCAATGCTTGAGCGTAGGAGGTGGTCGGCAAAATGCCTCTCAGCTATCCTAGGATCTAATAGCAAAGGTAAACGTTGCAATCTTACAACATTTCTAAATCTAAAACAAATAGGTGAAATTAGTTGAAAATAGATGGGATTTACTATATTGTATTAGTCTATTCCAGGTAAAAAAAATGAAGCATAGTCAGAACCCAGAAGGCAGTTTAAAGGTGAATTTTATCTCCCATTTTGAATGGTTCAGTTTTATGTAATAGTGTGCATCTGATTTACCTTAACAACCATTTTCTTTTAACTGTTTGTGACCGGTGTTGTATGTCGTACCAGGTATTCTTGCCCTTTCACCTGTGCGCAGACCAATATGCAGTTGCTAATGGTTTGCTACATGCCTAACTTGCCATATTGAGTGGGAATTATAGCTTGATAGCTTTGCTTTGAGTTGTTTGGTCATGCAATTTCAGTTAAAGGTAAATAAGTTGCAATTTAGGAAGCAGTTATGTTACTGTTGTAGGGTGGCCCCCACCTAAGCCCAGCAGGCCTGTTAGAAGGTCATAAAGCCTAAAGCGGGACATGTGTAATGCCATATATGCCCTTGAGAAGGGTACTTGAGTGTAAGGATATAATTGTAAAATACTCCCCATATGAATATATAAAGCCACCTAGGCCATGGGGAGAGCCCAAGCATTGCTCACCTAACCCTCCACTACCTTCTACACTGTTTGGTCCGTAGCCACAACAGTTGGCGCCGTCCGTGGGGACGACAAGAACAAGCTCTAAGATCTGAAGAAGGATGACACCAAAAAAGGCTTCGTCATCAGCAGCGGAGAAGAAAAAGAGGAGCCCGGCGGAGATGCGCGTCGACGCCAGGGCCTCGGCGTCGACGGTCGCGGGTGCGGATGTCACCGCCAGTACTGCGGCTGCTAATGTCGACACACTGGCGCGGCGACAGGCCCCACCGCTGGCGCGACGGTCGGCACTGGTAGCACCGATCGGGTTGTCGGGAGTGGTAATGCCGGCGTCCGTACCGACACGGCCGCGCGTACTCTACGGAGTATAAATAAGACGCAGCGGAGGCAAGCCTCCGTGCGCACTCCACGGAGTATAAATAAGATGCAGCGGAGGCAAGCCCCTGCGCGCCCTATGAAGTATAAACAGGAAATAAGAAGCGCGGCTTTTGCACGCTCTGGAATACACGCACTAGGCGCCAGCTCCGCTACCACCACTTCGAAGGGTAGGGGACGGAGCGCCCGAGCTTCTACCCCGACTAGGCGCTAGCTCCGCTGCCACCGCTTCGAAGGGTAGGGGACGGAGCGCTCGAGCGTCTACCGACCAGCGCCGGCCACGCCACCGCTCGAAGGGTAGGGGAGGCGCTCGGCGTCGTCGACTAGACGCCGGCTCGCCGCCACCCCGTCGAAGGGTATGGAATGGAGCGCTCGAGCGTCCACTCTACCTGGCGCTTGCGCGTTTACGGACCGCAAAGTCCTACGGATTCATCGAAGGCAGGCGCAATCATGAAGAGCGATAGGGACATGCACTCCAGCCAAAGCCATTGTTGCATTCATAAATAGGGTGGTTACAAAAACTCAGCATTACATTGGCAAAAGGCTAACATGAACAAGTGCCTTCGAGTGCCTAAGGTCGCTACTCGTTTATCTCCACCTTAACGCACCTCCACGCCGAAGTGTCACCCGCTGAAGTCCGGGTCACCCAGGAGTTCCGGGCTTCTTCCGCCCATGCTTAGAAGATCTTGGTCGAATCATGCGGTCCGAGAGTAGTGTCGGTTTCTCAGAACATCGCCTGAGCAAAAATAGCACACATCACCACAACACTTTGGACAATTCCACTTTATTCATGCAACAGGGCAGGGGCCATAGGGCGCCAACTTACAAAAATAGATGCATAGCAACGCAAGCCGCCACACCGGACCCCGACATCACACCTATGGGTCCGCGCTGTGCCCAGGGACGGCGGCATTGTCTTCATTGCGCAGAGGAACTTCGTTGAGCCACTGGCCGAAGTTCCCCTCCCTGCGCAGAGTCTGCCGTAGCGCAACCTTCGCCGCGTCCTCCCCAATGTAGCCCCAGATCCGGTCGTAGAAGGCCTGGACGGTGGGCCGGACGACGCGAACGGCACCAGACATCACCCCGACCCCGACTAGCATCTCTAGCTGGGGGTTGGCCAGCCCGTCCACATGTTGGCACCCTCGGCTGTGGACCATGGTGAGGGCGATGCAAGCGCTGGCGAAGCCGTAGTGGTCGCCGAAGTCCTTGGCGGCGCGGAGGGCAAGGTCCGAACCCTCTCCGATTCGCCGAAGCATCCACGCCAGGTCCTCGGGACCGAACGTCAGGTCTGGCACGTCGACGCAAAGATCTTGGAGAGCACCCTCCAAAGACTCCATCGCCCTCCATGCCGCAACCGACGCGTCACCCAGAGTCCGGTTCCTCTCTTCAAGGGACACGGAGAGATGGGCCTTCTCCTCCTCTAGCGCTGCAATTTGCTAGAGCAAGCCATCACGCTCTTCTGCCACCGCACGCTGGGCCTCCTCCACGGCGCGTTGCGCCTTCGCCGCTACGCATTGTGCCTCCGCAGTGAGTATCTGTGCATCAGAGACCGCCCTCGCGTTTTCCATCTCCAGCAAACAGATGCGCTCGTCCTTGGTGGTGTGAGCCTCTTGGCCTCAGGCGGCCCTCTAGCACCCTCCGCTCGTGGATATGTGCCTCCTCCAGGGCTCGGCCGAGAGCAAGGGTCTACAAAGTGCGGGTGTTAGCAAAGTCCCGGACAACGTCATAAGTTATCAACCCAAGCACCTACCCTCATCTCCGAAGCCTCCAGCGCACCTGCCAGGAGCTCCGTCCCGCACGACAACAGCGCCCGTCGATCTATGTCGGAGTCAGCGCACTCAGCAAACCCGTGGAGAACCTGAAGCATCTCTGGCCGGGGAATGAAGTCGAAAACAGCTGTCCGCTGGGCTTCCGCGTCGACAACTTTGACAACACCGGGCGTTGACATCACGTCCTGGGCAGGAACACCCAAGAACTCATGGCCGTCCCCGTTGCTCGATCCTTGGCCGCGTCCGGGAGACCTTGTCTCGCCTGATGTCGACGACATAATGAGCGAGCAAATTGGAGAGAGCCTCGCGAAGTCGCGGGGGAGGGGGAGAAAGAATTGCGCCTACCTTCGGTACCCTCGGTGGGCACCATGGCACGGGCAGGTGTCCACCCGCCTTGGTCTGGGCCGCAGGGGCTTCATCTGCGCTGGGGGTGGCGAATTCACCCTCGTCCTGGATGGCCTCCCAATCGGACCCCGAATCCATGGCGACATTGCCCGCCACGTTGAACACCTCCTTTGAGGGGGAGGGCGATCGTATCCGGGGCGATTCGCCCTCGGGGACTTCGGTGATGCTTCCTCAGCCGCGTGTGCGGCCGCGACAGCCAGCGCAGGCAATAAGCCCTCGGCGGCTGGGGCAGACGACGAGGCCTCGCCCTCTGGGGCGCTGGGGCCATGACCTGTCTCCTCAGCGCCGCCCGGAGCCCCCTCGCTGGGGGCAGTGTGCTCCTCCTCTGAGCCGGCGGGTTCGAACCCAACACCAACCGCACCTTCAGCCTCCACGGTATCCACCGGAGACACGGCTGACAGGCTGGATACGGCGGCAGGAGAGCAGGCCTTGCACCGAGAGGGAGACACCCCTACCTTGCTGTCGCTCTGGCGGCGGCAGGTCCGGCCCAACGTCGATGCTGCGCACTCCGGCACTAGGACACCTATAGCCTTGCATACTCGATTTATTTGCCCCAGCCTCCCCGGGGCGATCGCGGCTTCGCACAGCTCGTGCTCCTTGGCCGTGTATGGCCAAAGGAATGCAACTACCGCGCGCTCCGCATCCTCCAATGGGAGCCCTACAGACAGAGCGAGGCATCGTTTGTACGAAGTCACATGCATACGTATGTGTGTACACAGCCCGGGGCCGAACAACTCACCAGGAATACAGGGCTTTGGAAGAGAGGACACTGTTAGCCGAGCGCCATCCTTCCGGATGGGACCCCGCTGATGCCTCCACCGGCTGGAAAGCGGCGCCACTCCGTACATGACGAACTCTTCGGCAAGATCGTGCATGTTTACCCGGAGGGTGGTACCCACAAGCCTCCGCGTCCGATGCTCGTCGTCGCCTTTGAGTGCCACATCCGACAAAGTATTGAAGGACATCGGACGTCTCCTCGACCGGAGGCCGCTACTGCTCGTCACGCTGTGGTAGAACCACCGCTGTGTCCAGCCGGACTCCCATTTCCCCCGCGTTGAGTTAGCGGGGAAAATCTTCGCGCAGTGCGACCTCAGCACGAAGTTGACACTGCTGAAGTTTGAGACCGCTGCCCCTTCGAGCTTCTTCGGTTGACAGCGCGCGTCATGGAGAAAGGCGAACAAGGTCGTGCTGGGATGGACAACTTCTGTCCGCGCCGCCCAGGCATAGATAGCCAGGCGAACTATCGCATTCAGGGTCAGCTGTGCCAACTCCAGTCCATAAGCCCGCAGGACCTCGTCGACAAAGAGCGTCACTGGTATCCGGAGCCCGGCCTCAAAATATGCAACAAAGACGACCGCCTCCCCCTCCCCCGGGTGCGGCTCCATCTCGTCACGAGCCAGTAGGCGAACCCCAGCACGGTCCTCCAGCCTCCCCTCCCGAAGGAGAGTCTGGATCATCTCCTCCGTCACAAGACTCCACCCTAGCACACGAGAGCAGCGGCTTCCAAACTTCTCCCTGGCCTCCCATCGTTTGTTGGCCTGTTGAGAGACCATGTGAGGTCATCCCATGTGTATGATGAGTAATTAACATCGGCTTAGGGAAGTCGAGTTTGAGTTGGTTGGTTCGGACCATGTCGTTGCGGGGTGCAACAGCTCGATCGGACTTGGTCAAACCTGGTCAATAGGATTAGGATGATTATTCTGATGATTTGACAGGTTTGGGATTAATATTGTGTCACTGATGCTATTTATGCTTTCATGTGTCGAGCAGTGCTATGTGATGTGTTTTCTTGTCTGTGATGACTGCAGGATGTTGAGACGGAGTCGTGGCGAGGCACGGGATGACCGGACTAAGCGCGGTGGTCTTGAGGTCGGAGCGGTCGGATGTGCCGAAGACGGCGGACTCAAGTGGTTGCGGGCGTGCACAGAAGGAACGAGGAAGCTTCCCGGAAGGTACAGTAGGGGCGTTTTGGGAAAAGTGCAAGACTGCAAAAGCGAAAGCGGATTCGGTTCGAGTTAGTGGATAAAGCAATAGGGTTATTGGCACTAATGGGTAAAGTGTTGTTGTGAACTCATTAGTGGACACTATAAAAGGAGAGGGAGAGCCATGTGGAGAGGTTGAGAGTTGGGGTTTCTTTTCTCTCCATGAATTTCTAGGGTTTTGAATGGGATTTTTGGCTTTGGCTCTCTTTTCCTTTTTGTTAGGAAGTTGGTGTGGAGCTTCTTGATTCTCTCATGTGTGTCCATCTCAGGATGAGAGAATTGGGCTGAGTTGGCTGTGAGAAATTCCATTGTAATCTTTCATCTCTTTGTTTCAACATGAGAAGGATTATGGTTGAGCAGTTTTTATTTCTTGTGTTCTCTGTGTTTTGCTTTTGCATCGTGCTCTCTGTTCCTCTTTTTCTTGTTTGATTGAATGGAGTATGTTGTATGAAGCAGCACCATATCCTCTTTGCTTTGAAACTGTGCCTTCCTGCTGTATCTTCTTGACAAATGCAGTGTTCTTGTTCTCATTTGATCTCTTCCTGCAATTTCCCCCTTCTGAGGTTGAGGATGTTATTTAGGTTAAAGACCTACCCTCCTGGCATGGGAAAAGCAGAAATTATTCAGCATTTGTTCTCCTCTTTTACCCTTGTCAGTATTCACTGTATGGGCTGGTTTATCTCTGTCTTTTGGCTGACTGTTTGGATCGGCCAATGCAGCTTCTGAGGACTCTTTTAAGTCTGCATTTCTCTGCAGAAAACAGAATTTCTGTTTCAGTTTTTCAGGTTGTAGATTTCATGTTGATCGGCAATCCAACTTTGTTTTTAGTCTCTTGACTGCTGTCTCAGTTCAGCTCTTGACTGCTCTTTTCTGATTTCTATTCTTAGGTGTGTATCTCCTTTCCCTGAAGTGGTTTCCCTGTTGTGAAATAATATCTCTTGGTCAGGAGACTCAAGAACCTCTAGCATCAAGAACCGCCAGCAGATTTTCTCTTCTGGTTTTTACTTTTCTTTTTGGTCACTGGTGTGCAGTTTCTGCTCAGGTTTGATGGGCTATTTTTGTCCTGAGTTTTGCCCTCTGAGCAGTACCTTTTGTTTTTATTCAGTCTGTTCTGGCTCAATTTTAGCAATCTGCAGCAATTGTCTTTAAGCCTTTAGGCCTGATCAGTGAAATTGCTGCTTTCGGTTCAGTGGTCAGTGTGTGTCTAGTTTTTCGGTTCAAGTCTCCAGTCTATCTTTTGTTTTCTGTGAGTATCTTTGATCAATCAGCAAAATCGTCTTCGGCTTCCTGTGAGCGAATTTCTTGCTTCATAGCTTCTATAGCTATCGGAGAAGAAGATGTTGATACTTACGGGGAGTTTTTAAAAGGCACAATTCACCCCCCCTCTGTTGCCATTTTCGATCCTACACCTGTGATGGCTCACGAGCCACCAGGGAATACTCTATCGAAGCCGCCGATGAGTCGCATTGGCTGGGTGACGCTCTACCGCTCGGCGGGCGAGCATGTCCTTCACGGCAAGCCATTCTCCCCCCGGAGGCGCATGGTCAAATGTATGGGAGCGACGGGCGATTGGGCCAGCAAGCGCCAACAAGCGAAAACAAACGAGAGCGGAAAGATAGCAAAAGGGCAAGCGAGCGAGCAGGAAGAACGCCCACATACATGCGAGGGGGTATGTAAAGCCTTCTCGTCTCCCACACGATCAGGAAGAGCAACGACAAGATCTCAGTCGTTCGCCTCCCCACGATTGGTTAGCGCGACCGGTGGAGATCGTTGATGTGCAGTTGTCCGGCCGCCTAATAGCGCACAACATACCAATCGTGCGCCTCCACGCGTCCCACCTTTTTGGGAAGGGGCGTGAGACCGTGGTCTTGTGGCCGTTCGGCATCGCACGACACACCAATCACGCACAGCCGCGCACCTTATCACACCAAGAAAAAGCGCTCGGCCGCTGACAGCGCAAGGCACGCCGTTTGCGTATCGTCACATCGGGCAGATTACGTCGCATGCCAGGTGCAATTAAAGCGCTATCGCGGGGCCACGAGCCATCCGACCGCACTGCAACTTCGACTCTCCATGGCGAATCCGGAATCCACTCTGGCTTCAGGTCCGGACGACGACCTCGGCATACAATTTGGCTGCATGCCCGCAGGCCCAGTCGGACCTCCGGTTTGGCCTGCTGTACGAAGGGTGGCTCCGCAATCCGCTTCACCCACATCTCCGCGGAGCGAAGTCCGCCGAAGATTCGACCTCGCCCCCACGGGCCGGCTTCGCTGCAAGCGCTCGCCCCTTGACCAGCAGACGCCTTCGGCGGCACCTTCGACTCTGCACCCACGCCACTAGGAAACGCCGTGCCAGCAATGTCTAGTCTTCTCTGACATCATACAAGCTCACAGGCCGCAGGGACGGAGGGGGCCAAATGGCCCGGCAACATGGCTTCGGTCTGTGAAGCCCTTCACTATAAGAGACTCCTATTGTAGGGGTGACCCCCACCTAAGCCGAGCAAGCCTGTTAGAAGGTCATAAAGCCCAAAGTGAGACATGTGTAATATCATATATGCCCTTGAGAACGGTACTTGGGTGTAAGGATATAATTGTAAAATACTCCCCATATGAATATATAAATCCACCCAGGCCATGGGGAGAGCCCAAACATTGCTCACCTAACTCTCCACTACCATTTATTTTGTTTGGTCTGTAGCCACAACAGTTACCATTAAAGCACTTTGGTGCTTGCAGCCACTAATTTTTCAACTGTACTTTTCTCCGCATGATTGTGCTTACGAGTTTTTAGGATCTTCTCAATAGCAAAAAAATGAAGCCCAAATTTTGTTAAGAAGAATTTTATACGGTGCAATTCACCCTGGCGTGCTTGCAACAAGGGAGTTAATTGTTGGTCTACTATTTTGTTATTTGCGTCTTCTCTATTCACTGTTTTTTTTTTTGATGCAAGACGAGCCTCCTATTATTTTTTAGTGGTATAGTATTTGCAATTTTTTCATCATATAAAACTGACATGTTCAGAAGTCGGTACCTTAATTGGCAAGACGAGTCTCACTAACATGGGCAAGAATAGTCTCAGTACCTTAATTGGCAGCTACATATTATTCTGTGCTGATAAGATAACAGGAATGTTGGTGTTGTTTCCTTTCAGAAGTCGGTAACTGAGTATCAAATTCTAATGTTACATGCTTTCTTGTCTAAATTGTTGTTCATGTTACAGTGGTTTGCAATTACAAGGAGACATGCTTTACTGATTCTGACAGACAGCCTATACTACAAGAAGTTCAAGCTATATTGCAAGGTGTGTTGCCTTTCTAAAGTTACTATATTTAGTTAATAGAATGGATTAGATACCAGGTATCTCAATATAAAATAATCAAAACATGCATACAATGATAACTGAATTTATATTTTTGTTCACTGTGAGGTTGATGGTGATATCTGTACACATATCTTTTCAATATAATGTCCATTGCTTTTATAGAGAAACTTTAGTACAGAAATTCGGCAATTACCTCTAATTGGTAAAAATGCAAAAGGGTCTTTCAACCAATCCCCTCCAACTCACAAAATAAGTCATGAGGGACTGAAGAACAGTTTTGATGACTACTTCCTTAAACAATGGATAATGTGTAAACTTCATTGCAAAGTTGTCCTTTTTCTTTCCATAGCAATATGTAAAACATATTAAATATATAGATATGTTTATGACTCGGTGGGGTGGCTTATTAATATATAGCAACATGGTGGATTGAGCCATTTAGGATATTAATTTTTGGTATTCGCAATTTCTGAAATGTCACCCGGCCTCTTGCGTTACATTTTAAAGAAGAGTGGTGAGTACATATACTACGAGCAGAACAAACAAAAACTCACTAACAAGAATACTACTCTGCTTCGTAAAAATAGCATGTATATGTGCGTAGAAAAAATACCTGTTCTGGCATGGCGAATTTCTCTGCGAAGGCCCGGGAAACACAAGAAGCTCCAGAAATCTAACCCATCAGCAACTCCAGATGGATCTCCAGATGCTAGCACCTACCAAGAGCGTATCAGCTATGTTGGTGCATCGACATTGTTAGTACATATACTTGCCAGTTCGAAAATCAACTTGTAAACAACTAACATGGGCAAGAATAGTCTCAGTACCTTGTTTGGCAGCTACATATTATTCTGTGCTGATAAGATAACAGGAATGTCGGTGTTGTTTCCTCCCAGAAGAAAGACGTCTATGTCAGGTGAAGGAAGAAGAATGGAAAGAGCTAGCTGCAAATTTGCAATGAGCTCTTGCGTATGGTCTTACTCATGAGCTTTTTCCATTGGCTTGTGTTTGGGCCTTGGGGTGCTTTTACTAAAGCATGCGTGGCTCTTTGCTTGGGGTTGGAGCTAAAGAACAAAGATGGGATTGCCGTCCTGCTCAAGTGACTTTGATGGCTCGCAAGAGAATCCGGCCTGTTCTTTGTTGGAAGTCTTACAACCTCTCCAGCATCTTTACGACTGGTTTTGAGAGCTTACAACTGGTTTCGACCGCCTCCCAAACGCTTACGACCACTCTGGTAGCCGTTCGACCGCTTCTCTCTGCCGCTGCTCTCGAGATACCGTGATCGTAACACTCCACGATCACATAGTGATGCTGGCGATCACTGTTCACCGTGGTCGAACACCTACTTCGACCATGTTCACTTCCTTTTTACGTGGTTGGAGTCGCTTCCGACCACGATCTGGTCTTCTCGGCGTTGTCGCAGCTTCTTACGACCACTCACACCGTGGTCGTAACCTTCACAATGTGGTCGAACACTTTATGACCACGTTCTGCGCTCCTTCAACGTGGTCGTACACCTCTATGACCACGTTCAAATCTGTTTGCCACGGTCGTAGCATCTCTCGATCACCTTCACCAACGTTTTGCCGTGGTCGTAGGTCCTCCCGACCACGCCTCCTTCAGTTTTGCCGTGGTCGAACGCCTTTCAACCACGTCTACTGGAACTTTGCCGTGTTCGTAAATCGACTTAGACCATGTCTGCGAGATTGCTCAATGAAAGACAACGCTCAGGGATTGCTTTTCTCTTCTCTATTACTCGCAATTGCTTGGTACATCTTGGTTACATGACTCCACCCCTTTTTACACCCGGTTATTCGACTTTAACTCGGGTTCGACTACGATTTACAACTCCGACTCTGGTTCTAATTTTCGACTTCGACTTCTACTGCGTTTCGACTTCAAATACTACTGTTTTTCCGATCTGACCGAAACTCCAACCCGACTTCGACTAGAATTCTGTTTCGACTTCGATCACTTCCAAACCTCGCATACAACTTCTAAACAAGATTATTTCCAACATTCTTTCCAGCTTTTAAAAGCTGCTTGTCGGCTTTTCTACAGTAACTAGCTTTTAAACAGAGTATCTTTTCAAGATAGGGTCTACTAGTTAATTATAGTATATATTGTACTGACTTCCTTTATATCAGCAAAAATCGTACGTGAGTTTCTGTTACTCCGTAATCTCTCACACAAATAGTCCAAAAGCCACACGCCGCAACCAAAAGCCATAAGCTCCAGCCAAAAAGAACAGGCCCTCCATCTGGCGCAGACGCTCTAGTTAAAAGAAAAGAGCGAAATATCTGCATACATGACACTGCAATTAAAACTGGTGATACAGAATCAATGACTAAACTATCCCTAATTATTATATGTAACTCCTATATTTGATGTATATATGCAGACCATATGGTCGCTTGACTTACACACGGGTCGATCAGGCTAAACACCAAAAATAAATGCAGCACAGACGGAAACAAAAAACAACTAGGGGGCCCTCGGGATATACCTACGAGAATCGTGGGGCTCATGACCTAGTTCTTGGCCTATTTTACTTCTAGTCCCTTGGACACCAATAAGAGCGGCGTGAGCCTTCTTTGTCTCATCTTACTGAATGATGGTAATTGAATAACAGTGAGTACGAAGGTACCCAAAAGTCACCACACATAATGCAATTATAATAGATGCAAGGTTGAACAAAGGGAGGTTTGAGGTTCTTTTATTTGTAGAAAACAACAATTGCAACAGAATACTCCCTCCAGTTCACAAAAAAAATGAGTCGTTTTGGAATGAGTGCAGTCAAACTTTAGATACTTTGGCTATCGATATTTTTAAAATATTTAGATTAGATACATGAAAATCATATATATATATATATATATATATATATATATCATCTTAAAAATACTTTCATAATATTATAATTTTGTTGATTTTTATAAATATATTATAATAGTAGTTAGTGGTCAAAGTCGTATTTTGAAGACTGTCAATGTCCAAAACGACTTATTTTTGTGAACTGAAGGGAGTAATTAGTTTTTTTTGGCTTTTTTGGTACTTTTTTGTCTTTTTTTCGTATTCGTTTGCATTGTCTGTGATGGACTTGTCTATTTTATTCTTTTTTTAATTCTTTTTTGAATTTTATTACGCTAAAAAACCACTAGCAGTTACAGTATAAAATAAGCTAGCTACACTGCAAAATAAACCATAAATCGGCTACAGTACAATAATATCTATTGGCACTTCCGAGCAGTTTAAAATTTGAAAAATTGATACCCTGGATCAAAAATCATCTAA
This sequence comes from Bonia amplexicaulis, assembly GCA_036346245.1. Classification (NCBI taxonomy): domain Eukaryota; kingdom Viridiplantae; phylum Streptophyta; class Magnoliopsida; order Poales; family Poaceae; genus Bonia; species Bonia amplexicaulis. Next base: position 1,385,225 of record CM070745.1, read on the forward strand.
CCAATAGCTTATGTCTAGCGAGGTCTTTCTATAGTGCTCGTTTCAAATATTCAAATTGCAAATTGAAAGAGAATGGATATAACACCATCGTATAAAAAGGATGGAGAGAATGCAACCAACCCTACACACTTCTCTCAAAAGTTCAATGTCATACATAACCATATGCATCCACCCGGTATAACACCCATAAAATGCTAGAGACCGAATGTACCTGGCAGATGCTAAGTTTGATTTTTTTCTCTCACGCAACCTCACGCCGGCGCCCACCCTCCTCAACGGCAAGTAGATCCTCGCGTAAGCCTTCTTCTCTTCTCCTCGATTTCTTGCGGCATTTCTTTTTTATTTACTTCTTGTGTGGTATTTAGTTTCATCTCCGATTGGTTCATGCCGGTGAAATTGATCCTGATGGGTTCTGAATGTATGCTAGAGGAAAGGAAACTTGACTTTGTTGAAAGCTGAAAAGTGAAAGCTTGATACTCGGTGGGGAAAATTGTTACTCAAGCGTGATAATGGGGAAAGGGAAAATTTCATAATCTGATAAGCATATTGTTGCCCATGAATACACATCGTTCGACAAATAGATTTTCATTCTATGAGAGAATCGCAGTCCTATACAATTGTGAGGAATTCATTCGTTTGAGGATGAAGCACGCTAGTTTCAGTTCCTTGACTTTATCTGATGGTCTGCTCTGATAACTGATGTAGTTGTGTTTTGTTTCCTATAGTGTGACAAGAGAAACACAAACATCTGTTGTATTAGAATCTTATGAGTCGACATTGCCATTCACTTCAATTGTCTGTGGGCTGATTCAGTAGGTAAATATTCTGTGTTTACAGAATTAATGCACTTGCCATGTGATTCTGTTTGTTTAAGCGATGTTCAAACTTGATGTGCAATATTGTCTGCTTTTTACTGGTTTTTGTTGTTTGGTATTAGGACAGATATCTGTTGCTAGTTTGCCACTCCAGTAATTGCAGTAAACTCATGCATAACCTTTTTGTTGACTGTCAAATTAGATTTCTAAACAAGGTTGTATCACTGGAACAGACTGTGAGAAGGCTTTTCTTATGCACAAGACTGTAATAAAAACAAAATATTTGGGTAGCTGTTGCTATCACTTAGATGAGAATACGCCAGTTGTGATTTCCTCGGTTCTTTGGAAACTCCGTAGTCACATGCTTTCAACATCATCGATAGCTTACTTTCGAAGCCAACCAATTGGGATGCTGAGGAAGTCCACTGAAGTGCTGCTCTTTTCAAATGTATTTTCAGCAACATTGTATTGTTTAGGAGATTGATCAACTAGGTGACCGGCTGACTGCAGGTACACTTCAATTTCGCAATTGTTCCCATTGTCGGGTTCTGGAAGGCTACCTCAGCTTGCCAAGGTGGAGGAAATATCACAGACTATTGATTCTGAGAATTTGAGGAGTACCTACAGATACGTAGTGGTGGAACGAGAAAGTGCTAAAGGCTATCAAGGAGAAGAAAATATGCTACAAACACATGTATTATGATAGGAGCGATGACAACGTACAAAAATACAATTATACAAAGTAGCACAAAAGAATACGAAGAAAACGATGAGTGAGGCACAAGGGAAGACATATGAGAAAATTTATCAGAAACTAAGTACAAAAGAGGGAGAGAAGTATGTCTACAAGAGAATTTTTTGTACGGATAATCCATTTTTTATTCGAAAATACAGAAATATACCCGCGAAATTTTTTTTTACAAAAATAGGCTCCAGTCGCCTAATGGTTGGGCGATTGGACCCTATCGCCCAACCCAGCGGCGACACAATACCTATCGCCCTATCTTGGAGCGACTGCATCTAGTCGCCCTACCGTTGGGCGATTTTCATGCAGTCGCCCAATGGGGTGGCGACTAGATACGTCCCCCGTGAATATTTTAAGATTTTGTCAATTTTGTAGTTTTAAACTGGTAAAAATTCTGCTGAAATTGTAATAAAAGTCTATGTTCATTGTATGTTGTAGGTGCGTAAATAATTTTTCAAAAATTTTTTACGAACGATTGACCATAAAACAATTGATACATACGACGGTAAGTGATATTTTGATGCGCACTATTCGGATGTCGTAAGTAATGAGTAAAAGTAAGTACGACACAATACTAAAAAGTTCACATGGTAAATAAAGAACGTAAGTAGTATTGAAACAATAGTGTACAATCAGGCGCCACCCTGGCCTGCCCCGTCCCCACGCCCATGTCGGCCCCACTTGGCCGTCCTCTGGTGCAACGAGTGACGACGCTCTGAAAACGTAAAACGATCAGGTGCATGTCGCACCCGTCTCTGAGCTGGTGGAGTCAGCTGCACCTCTGGCTGTGTGCCCTCCGGTGCACCGGGGACGACCGTCTGACCCACTCGGAGAAGTACTGGTCCACATCCTTCGGGCTCGCGGTGGGGTCGTGTCGGGACTCAGACTCGAAATGACCTACGAAAGTAATATCGTTAGTTTCAGATATAAAATATTGCGATAAAACGGAGATCGTATGATACGTACCCTTAGTGAAGGTTATCGCGCCTGGAGAAGGGGCATATGTTCCGTACACCCCCTGTGTGGGTAAACCAGGGATGTACGGAGGATGCGAGAACGGCGGCTTTGGCGGTGTCGAGGTCGTTCCGAGCGAATCCTCCGGCCTCGTCCGGGTTAGGTGTGTAGGACATGCCCACATGGAGCCTCGAGTAGTGCCACGGCCGGGCGGCGTCTTGGTGGCCGAGCCGTCTGTCTTGTTGGGCGTGGGTGTGGAGACCGCGGTAGCCTCTGCAGACAGCGAGGCTAACGATACGTCTACACCCGACCTCCATCTGACGCAGAAAGCTGACGTTCTCCTCGTGAGTCAACTCCGCACCTATGGCGACCCTCTCGATCTTGTGTGATGACTCGGTCCACTGCAAGAGAACCGACGTCGACTGGACAAAAGACATAAAATAAAATGATCCATCATCGAAGCGACACGCCATTTGGGAATCTTTGAAATTACATGTAACGTCGCGATGTGAGCGTCGCGGCGTGAGGTCTTGTGAGTGCGTGTGCGCCGGAGCGGCGATGTGTGTGGTGGGGTCTATGACATGTATGAGCACAGTGCGTGTTCGCACTTGGTACGGTAGCGGTACTCCGTGTAGTCCCCTCGTCGTATGGGCGGTCCTCCTCTACGTGGTCGTCGAGCGCACCCTCCCACTGCGCAATCCAGGGCTGCATCTTCGCCATCCAGTTCGTGCCTCGTTTAACTCCCTTTCTGGAGTACATGCATATATAGGACCAGTATGTAATGTAAGTACTTGCGAACACGTGGTAAGTACATACATATTTATGAAGCGATCACTCATGCGTGCGCGCGTGGAAGCGGTGGTCCGGCCGTACAGAAGCGCTGCCGTAGTCAAGCTGCGCATGACTCGGCGGGGTGCGTAGTCCTCCACGAAGATATCGTACACGAGCTTCCGGCGCGTGAGCGTAAAGCTCGGTCACGAAAGCATAGTGTGGACAGCCGTAAGGAGCACGGCCTGCGGTGCCGTATTTGCGTAAGGCTCACAGCGCACGTCGTCAGCTGTGAGGCGGTCGAACTGCTCAACAAAAGGCAGGTATGCCCGTGTGACCTGCACGTGCGCGAATTGTACCTGCAAGAAAGACAAGTTGCTAAGTACGACCATCGTTAATAAGAAGAAAATAGTTAACTGTGACAATACTTACTCGTCGATGACACCAAAGAGAGACCATCGTCGGGCGGTTGATGTCTCCCCCCGGATACATCTTGGGCCCGTACGGACCCATGTCGTCTAGAACAGGTCGTCCGAGGCTGAAGCGCTCGAACGACCATAACTGCAGCAGTAGGGGACAGCCCGCGAGGATCGAGTTCGCCTTAATCCTCGCGCACGCATCGCACAGGCCGTGGTACGTCGCGGCAAGTGCAGCCGATCCCCAGCTGACCTGGGGGGCCTCGCCGTCCGCAATCGCCCTCGCATGAGCGATAAGGCGCGCATCCACGGAGTTGCCATGGCTGGTGGTGAAGAGCACCCAACCAAATAGCCACAGCACGTACGCCTCCAAGTGGCGCGAGACCTGGTAATCGTCTGCCTGTGGATCCATGCGCTCCACCTGAATACAAACAAGTTGTTATTAGTATGTAATAGCACAAGTAAGAGCTTCGAATACACGATCGATTGTAAAGATCACGTACCCAGTACTGTGCGAGCCACCTCAGCGATGGCCCGTGGGTCTGAGTCACATCGAAGATGTGGTGATCATCGGCGGTGGAAGGACCCCCTCGAATCTGCCGAGCATGTCCGCGCGCCACTCGGTAGGGGCCTCGATGAGGAAGCGCCTCCCTCGATCGGAAGGCCAAGAAGCAGGGACACATTCTGTAGGGTCGGCGTCATCTCCCCGAATAGGAGGTGGAAAGTGTGCGTCTCGGGCCGCCAACGGTCCACCAAAGCCGTCGGCGAGGAACGATCGAGCGGAAGCGTCGTGATCGCTCCACGCCCGCCTCGTCCCGCCCGCGCCAAGGCAGCTCCATCCTCCTCCGTGGCTGCACCATCCGGGCAAGAAGGAGTAGCCCGGCATCCGCGACCTACAAACAAAGTGAAGGTCGACGGAGCGTTCTTACGGTAACACTAAAGCGGCGTGGTGCAAACTGGCGGTCCAACGGGGTCGAGTCCCGAGCCACGCGAGGTGTGCATGTCGAACCACTCCCAACTCGGTGGCTCGTCCGTGCTCCCCGTGCCGCACACGACGGAAGCGCGGCGCATGCGATCCATGTGCTCGTCAATAGCGGGTACCACCGGTCGAGTCACGACCATCACGAGCCATACCTACAAAAGAGTTCAAGTTACCTACAAAATAAGCGCGTCGTAACCTTTGCAATGAGCGTGCACGATTAATTTGTACCCTCAATATTTCTTGATTTTTCTAATACGTATAAATTTTGACACTAAATTTTCTACATCTAAATTTGTAAACTAAATTTTCTATAATAATGCATCTAAAATCTTGAACAAAATTTTGACACTAAATTTTCTACATCTAAATTTCTACACTAAATTTTCTACAATGATACATCAAAATACTATACAAAATTTTGACACTAAATTTTCTACATCTAAATTTCTACACTAAGTTTTCTACACTAATATATCAAAATACTAAAATTTCCATACTAAATTTTCTACTTCTACAATTTTCTATACTACAAATGTTCCATACTAAAAAATGTATACTACAAATACTAAAATTTCTATACTAAAAATTGTACTCAAATATCCATACTAAATTTTCTATATCTACAATTTTTACTACCACTAACATTTCATACAAAATTACGTTAACTAAATTTTCTATACTAAAAATTGTATACTACAAAATTTCCATACTAAAATTGTGTACTTCAAATTTTCTATACCAAAAATACTATACAAAATTTCTACACTACATTTTCTACATCTATAGTTTTTACTAACACTAACAAAAATAACATACAAAAAATTACCTACTAAATTCTTCCTCTCTTCTTCTCCTCTCCTTCCTCTCTCGCGCTTGTTCTCCTCTCCTTCCTCTCGCGCTCGGTCGATTGCTCTGGTTGCGAATGAAAACAGCGGTCGAGAGTGCCACGCTTTTAACCCACCCCCAGTCGCCACACTGATGGGCGACTGGATTCCAGTCGCCGCATGGTTGGGCGATCGATTCAATCGACAACGGTGGAACAGCTGCAATAATTGCCCATCGGTTGGAAGATTCACGAGGTGTCGCCGCTGGGTTGGGCGACAGGCTCAAGTCGCGCAACCATTAGGCGATAAAGAAGTTTTTGTGGGTATATTTCTGTAATTTTGAATAAAAAATAGATTATCCGTACAAAAAATTCGTCTACAAGATGGCTAAACTTTGAGAAAGTAAGATGAGAGATTTCAACCAAATTAAATGCATTAAAGACGACGCTAATAGATTTTTGGTGAAAGATGAGAAGATCAAGGATAGGTGGAGAGATTACTTCGATAAATTATTCAACCACAACAATGATGATAGTATGATTGAACTGGATAATGCTTTTGACGACACCGATAGACGATTTGTTCGACGAATCCATGAGTCGGAAATAAGAGAGATCTTAAAAGGGATGAAAGTGGGTAAGGCGTTGGCGCCTGATAATATCCCAATTGAGATGTGAAAATACCTAGGAGAAGTGGTAATTCTTTGGCTAACTAATTTGTCCAATAGCATTTTTAAGTTGAACAAAATACTAAACGAGTAGTAGAGGAGCACATTAGTATCAATTTTCAAAAATAAAGGAGTCATTCAAAGTTATACTAATTATAGAGGGATTAAGCTCATGAACCACACAAGGAGCGAGTGATCGAGCACTGTTTAGGAAAAGTGACTAGCGTGACGATAAACCAATTTGATTTTATACCTAGAAGGTCGACCACGGAGGTGATTTTCTTGCTACGACAGTTGATGAAGAGGTATATAGAGCAAAAGAAGGACCTTCACATAGTGTTTATTGACTTGAAGAAAACCTATAACAAAGTGCCAAGAAAGGTCATGTGGTGGACGCTCCAAAGGAAAATAAAGTCCCAATAAAATATATTACCATAATTAAGAACATGTACGAAAATGTTGTAACTAATGTCAGAATATGTGACAATGTTACTAATGATCGACTTTCCTATTAATATAGGACTGCACCAAAAGTCAGCGTTGAGCCTATATATTTTTCCCTAGTGATGGACATGACCACATGGGACATACAAGTAGATATCCCTTGGTGTATGTTTTTTTACTGATGATGTGGTGCTAGTTGATAAGAGTAGGATATGTGTTGATAGAAAGCTCGAGTTGTAGAGGAGGATCTTAGAATTGAAGGGCTATAACATTCATCCATGTCACATATATACAGTTTGTACAACGGATTATCTTTCACTTATCTTTATGGATTGTGTAGTCTTTTAATGCTCTTTCATTGTTTTTTCATTGTTTCTTGTGCAATAGCCAGCTACTAGTTAGTAGATAGCCGACTTCTCTCTTTACTAATTTTCATCCACATCAGCAAAAATCCTAAGTTACAGAGACTATCAACAGGTAATGTAAGCCTTCTGTATATGGCCTTAGTCACGTTTGCCACTCAATCGACCAATAAATCTAGTGAAAAAACCCAATGAGGACGACGGGCAACATAGGGAAGAGGTAGATTCAGAGTATTGCGCTATATTTGCGGGAAAAATGGTGTGCTGCACATGAATCTCATGTTACACACAATACATGTACATTATTTTACCAAGTTTTGATTATATGTTTTGTATTCGGACTTTTATAGCTTAAAATATGCAAAAATGATGCTTATAACATATAATCTTTCCTTTCCGCTCAAACATGTACGTACTGAAATTTATTGAAACCAAATTGATTTGATTTGTAAAAGTATGGTGGATTCACAGCCGTATGATAATCTTCTGGAGCACATGTCTATAGTTGTTACTTTTGACGTCACCTCCTATATCGGTATGACACTTACAGTAATAGCTATTTTATTTGGAGACAACTAGAGTCGGAACATTCAATCTGGGCATTAGGATCGGACATCCGGGGTAGCCGTTAGATCTCACTTAATATTCCACCTCATAGCTGTCTGATCTCCTCTTAGATTAGCACAATAGTTTTGCAATGACTGAAACAACACGTCTAAGCATGCAACAAAATCTCACTTGGCTTGCAACAAAGCCATAATAAGAAAATGACACAACAAACCACCAAGCCTATTGCAACAAAAAAATATTAGTTGTATGCAACAAATAGCTTTTTCTATAAAGATTTTAGGTAGACAAATTGTAACAAATAAAAACACTTTACGTAACAAATCAAAATGTCAACTACTATAAATACCAATTGTGGCAAAATTTGAGAAGAGATGTTGCAACGAAATCAAATACTTCATGTAACATTTGGGGAGAAATGCTGCAACAATTTGAAGAAACATATGCAAGAAAGTCTATCGAATGAGGAGGGCATGTAAGTGACGACGATGACGGTTGATATGGTGCCTCATTCCGGCTGACGACAACACCTCGTCGTCGGCCATCCACTCTGTCACCCGTCCCAACCTTCTCCGGCTCGGCCTTACCAAATTTGGTGAGCTCCCGTCGTTCCTTGCAAGGGAGACTTCCACACGAGCTTTGGTTGTGGTGGATGGCCTCGTCAAGCGTGAGTGGTCATAAGCTTTGACTGTGGATATAGGGGGAGGGGATGTAGGCACAAGCTCCTGACCAACGACGAGGAGCATGGGTAGTGGTGGTTGGGGCTAAGATCTATGGGAGAGCTGAAGAGGAATTGCCGAACTACTATGAGAGTGGATAAAAACAAAGAGTGGGATGAGATTTTATGGTAGTGGTTAGGCCACGTGGAGTAGTGTGTCCGGAAATAATTACTCGCTCTGGACAAATAAGAGTTGTATTATTACCCATTTTATTTTGGTCACGTGAAGGACTATGTGAGGTAAAAAATGTCTCGTGGGGAATCAGATGTGTGGTCACTGTGGGTTATAGGAATATAGGCAAGTCCATACTTCGGGCACCACCTACAAACAACAACAAAAAAATCAAAATTACACTTCCGTTCGTATTTTCTACCATTAAAATAGTGCATACAAAATAGATAACTGTACAAGTTTACAAAAGAATTAATAAAGATGAAAGCTGCCACGGCTAGATTGATTTTTTTTCGTATTCCTTCGTATTGTTCGTAATGAGTTAATCTGTTTTTTCTATTTTTAAATTTAATTACACTAAATAAACTATCATCAGTTATAGTAAAAAACAAATCAACTACCAAAAAAACTATAAATTATTGTTAAACTGAACGGCCCCTTAGATCAGCCTACAAACACATCTGCCATAGAAGCAGGAGCCTTAGATCGACTTGGTGTGTATGTGACAAGTTCAGGGAAAACGCCCTATAATTTGTTTAGGCTTGGAAAGGTACGGCCCGTTTGGAATGCAGGAGCCTATGATTTGGAAATTGGACTTGCACCTGGCAGCTAGCTCGCCCAGATAATACCTAGAGGTAATATACATCTTTATTAGCTATATACTACTTCGAGATAATACCTAGAGGTAATATAGTCATTTTAACGATCTCCTTGGTCTATGTGCTAATAGAAAATACGCCTTAGGGCACTCCCAGTGGAATATATTGCATAGCAATGCCTATAACCTTCACATCATATAGACACTGTAATTCCAATGTATAGTTTTCACATGTGGACCCAAATAACAAATGTTTCCTCGGACCCTCCGTCCGTCCCAGATCTCCACACACCTCCTCCCTCCGTCCCTCTCCCCTTCAGTAGCCACCCGCCTCCTCCCTCGGCCATTGCGGCACAGGAACCGGCATCCCCCTCCCCTCCGATAGTCAGCTCTGGCGCTCTCTCCTGTCCCTCCGTCAACTCTAGCGCCCCTCCTATCCCTCTGTTGGAGCTGGCATCCCCCTCCCCTCCGGCAAAGTTCATCCATCCGGCGTCCTTCACAGACAACGCCGCCACTTTTTGCGGCTTCACCATCGGTCCCCCCGCCTGTTGCCACCGTCCACGACACAGGGCGGAGCTCAGCGGACACTTTGGCGAGGAGTGCGGCGCAAGGCTCGACGACAAGGAGCATGGCGTGTGGTGCGTGGATTGACGGCAAGTAGTCCGGTCGGATGTGGTGCCCTCTCCCTTTCGGCGGCTAGATCTAGGATCCCCTCCACTCCAGCGGCCACCTGCCGCCTCCCTCGGCAAGCACGCAGCGGCAAGCATGGTGGCTGACGAGGGCGGCAGGCGCGGCAGCGAGCCCACGGTTGGCACAGGTAGCATAGCGTGGTGGTGTGTCGGGAGAGTGCGGTTAGCGCAAGTAGCACGATGCGGTGGCACGTCGGCGAGGGCGCAGTTGACTCAGGTAGCACGACGTGGTGGCACGTCGGCGACCGTGAAGGTGGCACGACATGGTGGCGAGCACGCGGGAGGCACGGTGAGACTCCCACTGCCGTCTTCTCCCCTCTGGCTCTCTTCCTCCCCTCCAGCCACCGTCAAGCGACGCATTCCCCGCAAAGCACTACCGTGGAGTGGACTAGATAGCAGTGCAGGGCCATGAATTTGGTGTTGGATTTTGTGTCTAAACAGTGTCTTGCATGAGACATTGCTTCCCTAGCCTCTCTCTCTTCTTTACATTCATCTCCACCTCAGCTCAAATCTTACTTGGCAGACTAATTAAAGCTATAGACATTGCTAACATGGGACCATTGGGAGTGCTCTTATAAACTAGGATGGAGGAGTATGTATAATCTTAAGAAAACTGAGGTGAGAATCTGTAACGTACGTTCAAATCACAAGCAAGCAAACATTAATTATATGGCATTTTCTCGTTTAAGGCAAAGAAATCACAAATCAAGTATGCACAAGTTTAATTCTAGGCAGGCCAATCGACTAAATTTCAGTCGACAACAATGCTGCTAATACTTGCGTGTCTAGCTAACTCCGACAGATTTTGCAATATCAAGCTCTGGTGAACTCTCAGCAACAGACACCGTGTCAAGACACGCGCTTACCCCCTTGTTTCCCGTGAAAACACCATGTCTTACATGCGACATGGCATTAAGTCTCTCCCAAATATTATGTTGGCACTATGAGAGTAACATTGATGATAAATCTACCAACATTACCTGTACGCATAACAAATTGAAATAATTTTGTATATATTGGCTATACAAGTTTAACAAAGGTCCTTCAATGCCACACCTAATATGTCATATCATCCTGATTGTTGGTCTGTTTAAGAGAGATTAGGATCATTATCTTCACAAGTAGAGTACACGCATTTGCATGTTGTTTACATGCGCCCACTCTCAAATTAAACTAACCCAAAGCTCAACATAAACCATAGGAATAATATAGGGGCATGTATAGTCCAATCTCACCAACTCATTTTATAGATTTGGTGCATTCTTAAATTGTTTTGTGCACATATGATGTTTGGACTTATATTACTAAACTAAGAGAGAAGTATATGTTTATATTGGTATTACAACGAACAGTTGACACTTGCATAAAAACCTGCAAGGTAGGCAAAATAAATCCTTGCAAAAAAGGGGTAAAATAACTATGTCTTACTCTACTTTGTGAAATAGCATGAAGAGAAGCATACCTGTTTCAAGCGAGATTGATGAATTTCTTTGTGAAAGACACCTCCATAGATCTAATCCATCTGTTCCTCCAGATCTCTTCACCTGCAATGACATCATAGGTTTGTGCATCAACATTGTTGATCCATAAGCTTATCTTTGATAGAAAAAAAAGTTGTAAACAATATGTGGCGGAGGAATAAGCTCAGTACCTTAAATATATATGTTACTTTGATGATATAACACTCTTGTTGGTCTTGTTTAAATTCTCTAGGGAAACAAAATATGTGGCTTAACTCGTAGCAGGTAGCAAACAAATTGTTGAAATATAAGTGAATTATCTATCTTTCATCGTTAATTTTAAGTTTTTGGGTGAATTAGTTGGTGCATGCAACTCAATATTATATCAGAGCCGATCGAGATGCCTTAAGTTTAAGACCTAGCTGGCTGCAATTAAAAAATAATTACAGTCTATTTGAGAGAGTGTGTTGAAATATAAGTAAATTGTTTGTCTTTTTCTTATTAACTTAATTTTTTGGGTGAATTAGTTGGTGTATACAACTCATAAAATCAAGTGATTAGGAAAGAGGAAATAAGAGATTGAACTCTCAAAGGTAACCGGTTGCAATGATTATTCATAATCTTTATTTGCCATTGGATCTCATGGGTAGTTTTGCTTTTGGCCTTTCAATTGCTAAAGCATGCATGCATGGTTCCTGGTTTGGAGCTAAAGAATAAAGTGAGGAATGGTCGTCATGTTCACAAAAGTTATAACCTGACTTTGCTGACTGGAAAAATGGAATGCATCAAGAGCCAACACAAAAGGGAAAAAAGGAACAAGATATGCCAGTATAATGTTTCTATCTATGAGGCCTCACTACTACAGAGAGGCTAATACTAGACGGCCAATCACAGACGGTTTGACAAAACCGTCTGTGACCGACACTAACACAGACGATTTTAATTTGGACACCGTCTGTGTTGGCGGGGTCGGAGAAAACGAGTATCACAGACGGTTTTTACCGATGAAAGTATCACAGACGGTCTGTATTAAAAATCATCTGTGATAATCTGTAATTATCACAGACGGTTTGTAATACAAAACCGTCTGTGATAATCAAACTAATAACTTAACTACAGAGACAAGAGATCACAAATTAAAGGCATATTTATTAATTTCAATTCGAGGTAAATTTATTACAAAAGTCACAGAGATAAAGAGATTCCCAGATTCTAATCTTCTGGGCTTCGTACGCTTCTTCTTTGACTTTGGGACTTGGTGGAGCGCCCGCTGAGTTCTCAAACGCCGTTAAGATTGTCCTTGCCCTCAGCAGTTCCTCGTCCAGCATGGGCAAATGATCAGTAGCATAGCTCATAATCTCGTAGAGGATAGCATTATAAGATTCCTCAGAATCTGCCATTTCTGCTTGATCGGCAATGCTATCCATCATTCTCTCCAATGCCACAACTGCTTCTTCCGCTTTGTGCACATGTGTAGAAGAATCAGGGTGAGGGCTGTTTCCCTTTCTTGAGCGGCAGCGAGACACCTCCATCGACGGCGGATGATCAGGTCGAGCTGACGGATGCAAGAAAGTTGGGGAAGGAGAGCAGGGCGTGTGCGGAGAAGCTGCTCTAGATGTAAATTGATGGCCGCCTGTGTAAGGTTCCGGCCGAACAACTCTTGATGAACAGATGAGAGGAAGGAGATGATCACAAGAACAGTAGAATCCATATTTTACGTACGTTGAGAATTGTAGAAGAAGATGAGTAGCTAGAGGATAGTACGTACATACGTAGAAGAACTGGATTAGGCGCGCATATTTAACCTTTAGCACAGACGGTTCGTATACCAAACATTAATGATATAGACGGTTCGTATACCAAACATTAATGATATAGACGCTTCGTATAACGATCGAGAAATAACACAGACGGTTCGTAAGTAAAAACCGTCTGTGATATTTATTATCGCGAGCGGTTCTACACTTAGAACCGTGCGTGATAATAATATCGCGAGCGGTTCTAAGTGTAGAACCGTCTGTAATCTTCTCCTATAAATATCTTGGCTAGGGTTTTCCCGTATCTGCAGATTATATTGTACATCTAAATCCCGATCATCTCGTGTGGCGCCGCCTCACGAGCCCTCGCCGCCGCCTCCCGAGCCCTCGCCCGGCCGCCTCCACGAGCCCTCGCGGTCGCCTCCACGAGCCCTTGCCGGCCGCCTCCACGAGCCCTCACCGGCCGCCTCCCGAGCCCTCGTGGCCGCCTCCACGATGCTAAGGTACCCGTCCGATGCATAAATATGTGAGGTAATTGATCTTTTGCCACACCCTTCATTGCATTTGATGATATCCTCATGACGATATATAGCTGATGTTGCTTGCTATTCTTCACATGGAACTGCATTGAAATAGCCTGACCTTTCAAGAATTCGAGGAGAGTTGGCGTACTTTTTGGTGGCTGCAATCATAAAGTCACAAGGAGAGTTCCACTGCGCACCATAATTTTTATTGCTCTTATCACTCGAATTGAGATATCGCGAAGGAACATATCCATAATCAACGAACTTATCGGCTGTACAAGCAATACTTGAATGGCAATCATGCATTATCCAAGTATTGCTTGTCTTTGCTCGACAAGTTGGTTGATTATGGATCTATTCCTTCGCGATATCTCAATTCGAGTGATAAAGCGAAAAATGTAATGTTACCATCTAAGTGCAAATGCAATTTAGATCTTTGTAATTCGCAATTTAGCCCAAGTGAATTGGATGTTTTATGTTTGTGAAATGAAGTGCGATGTGAATTGCATGTTTTATGTTTGTGAAATGAAGTGCGATGTGAATTGCATGTTTTATGTTTGTGAAATGAATTGAGATGTGAATTGGATGTTTCATGTTTGTGAAATGCATTGAGATGTGAATTGTATGTATACATGTACATGTTTATCAGCTTGTTTCAGAGGGCATGACTAGCATTTCCTTAGGCTAGCCAACAAATAGAAATATGTTTCGGTGTGGAAGAGAATATCACAGACGGTTTTTAGTTAAGAACCGTCTGTGGTATTTACATATCACGAGCGGTTCTTAACTAAAACCGTACGTGATATTTCTTTCCTGAGCGGTTCGAAAACCGTCGTGATGATATCGTATTATTACTGACCCATAAATTCAAACGGTTCACAAAACCATCTGGGATGACGTTTTTGAACCGTCTGTGATGACCTTTTCTGTAGTAGTGCCTCACCCGTAGACTGTACTAGCCATTGTTGTTCACGACCAATTTTATTATGTATGGTTTGGCATGTTTGCAGTTAAAATGCTGCCTGACAATCGAAGCTACGGTTTACGATCTACTCCGTCCTTGAGCCTCAAAACATCTGCATCACTTGATTTTTGAGATGACTTGATTTTCCAATTTTCTAGCATGTAAGTGAACTAAATAGGTCAGGTCAAGACTACTGGAATTTTCGCCAAAAAAAGCTCATGCATAGCGGAAGATTGTAACCTCTTAAAAATTCACTTTCTTTAAAATTTACTTTTAAATTAATTATTTATAAGTGTATGGCTTTTATTTGGATTTTATGTATAATTCTGGAAGGAAGTCTGAAAGTTCCAATTCCAACCCGAAATTCTAAATTTGAATTTAAATTCTAAAAAATCAAATTCAAATATCCAAAATCCGAATCTGTAGAAAAATGTCCATTCTATTTGTTAGATCCAACCTATTTTTCTTGGCGCATATTTACTTTTCATTTTCCTTTCTTTCTCTCTCTCCATTGGTTACTGTTCATTGTCTTCGACCGGCTGAACAGACCAAACAGCAGAGCAGAGCATGCGTCTCTTTTCTTCCCAAGCCAACTTTTCAACCAGGTCTTATCTTAATATCTTGCCAAAATAAAAAAATGCTTCAAATCACGCAAAAAATCCATTCCTTCCGGTCACTTCGTGGTTTATTCATCTGTTTGTTTTTTATCTTGTTCGTTCCTAAACCAACTTAAAACTGAATCCTACATATTCGAGTCTATTTCTATCTTTTTTGAGCCCTTATATATGACCCTCTGACTCCTCTTAACCCTTTCAATCCTCGTCAAGCCTCCTCAAACCCTGAAATATCATTGTCACCAAGAGCCCTTTGATCCTGAAAATTGTTCGCCGTCTTAACTTGCGTTTCGAGCACTCCAATGAATTTCTTCAAATTCCTTTTACGTCACTTTGTGTTTCTAAATATCTTCACTCTTATATGAAGTTAATTTGATTTTCATGTAGCAGTTTGACAGGAATCGAGTTTTTCTCAAAACCAATCTACTATATCTTTGGTCGTCGATTTGTCATCTCCAGTGAGCCAAAACCTAATTCTGGTATCTACAGATTCCTTCGGGTTTGATGCACGGGAGGGTCACACACATAGTCTGGCCGCATAGAATTGATCGAGTCAACAGAAAGATGCCAGGAGGATTATGCAGCTATGACTTTCTGAATATCTTGTTAAGTTAGTTATCCTGCATTTTTTCCCATTGTACGGTAGGATACCATTGTGAAAATAGGAATGCCACATATGACATGACGTTGTGCGTATTAGGCAGAAAGAGTACTTGGTGCAGACTTGCAAGGACACATATGTGTTGGATCGTAAAGACCTTTTCACTCTAAAAGTTAGTCAATGAGGTGAGGAACTCCCCCACTTTTAAACTAGGTCTCTTGCCCTTTCACAATCAATGTGGGACTATTCCAACAATCTCCCCCTTCACACATTGGTGTTCCTCAGCCCTTCACCGCCCCTTCACCGTACAAGCGGTCCCTCGAGTCCCTTCACTTGTGCAGCGGTCCCTCAGGATCACAGTCCATCAGGCGTTCACACTCTAGTGTCCATTGGGTCAGAGATGTTAGAACCAGGCTCTGATACCACTTGTTGGATCGTAAGGCCCTTCTCACCCCAAAAGCTAGCCAATGAGGTGAGGGACTCCCTCACTTTTAAACTAGGTCCTTTGCCCTTCCACAACCAATGTGGGATTATTCCAACAATACGATTGTTAGACCATGTGGTCCGGTCTAGGTTATTTTGGTGATGAATAATTGACAACAGTTAATTTATGATGATGAATATTTGATAATATTGTTTATCGATGTTATGCGAGGTGTGTTGGCGTGTGTGTGTGTATGGACTGATGTTGGTCAAGTTAGGATGAACTTGTGCTGAAAGAATGTTCTTTGGTCTTTGCATGTGCAGGATAAATATGGAGGCGATTATGGTCGGTGACGAGGAGGACCGGGACTAGGATGGGGAGATCTGAGGTTCAGACGGTCGAGGATGTCATGCGAGATGGTCGGGCTCATGTTTGGGGCGCATGGAGATCAGAGATGGATGATACGTGTTGGAGCTACGGAGGTGTGGTCTGGAGGCTACGACACGTGGTGAATGATACGTGGAGAAACTACGAGAGATGCGGTTCTGGAGGTTTCGACACGTGACACGTTAGGAATGTTGGAATTGTGAAAAACCCGTGTTAGGAAGGGTTTCGGGTCCCTTAGAAATTAGTGGGCCAAAAGTCTAGTTGAGGTAAAGAAGATTCATGTCTAGTTGAATGAGTTGGATTAGGATTATGATTTGAAGTAGAAATCAAATAAGATTCGTAGTAGGCTGCATAAAAGGAGACAGAAATTGTGATTAGAATTATAGTTTTTAGAGAGAGTACTTTGTAGCCACCATGATTCAGAAAAATTAGATCTGAGATGTTGTTTACGGCGGCGCGTCTTGGATGGTCTTCTCGGAACGCACTGCGATCTATCTCCACGCCATCGATTCCCCTAAAAGCAACATCGACTTTTTCGCGTGGGCGTCTGCTCGCTTGCGTCGCGCGTTGCCTCGGTGCGCCCCGGCCGTGTGATGGCAGCAGCCGTGAAGTATTGATTGAAAATCACGGACGGGCCATTGTTTTCACGTGCGCATGCAGGGAGACATCCTGATAACGTTGGTCAACAAGCATTGAATCAAGTAAGCAATATTTAATATTTTATTAGCATGCATGTCCTAGCCAAGTGCTGGTTTTAGTCTGCATGCAAGCTTGTGGGTGTTTAGCCGACAGTTGGCATGACCAAGGTAATTAGGAAAGGCATGACCAAGGTAATTAGGCTATTGCTAATTAGCTTTCTTCATTGAGTAAATCAACAGAGAAAGGTCATTGAGTAAAGCATTGCATGCTAATTAGTTTTCTTCATTGCATGGTCCATTGGTCCAGCGGCCACGTCGTCAGTTTTTTGGCAACACTACAGTACCAAATAGTGTTGATATAGTCATCCAAAAATATTCCTATTATTCCTTTTGCTGTCTTGGCTCTTTTTGTTTTTTTTTCTTTGGCTGACGGATTGAAAGAGCAAAAGATAATATACTTTGAAAAAGGATTTTCGCTGTGTTGCAATCATTCACCTTGTGTTTTTGATGCAATCATTCAGACAATATACCGATCCTTCAAGTGGTATCAGAGCAGGTTTATTTTTGTAATTGATCTTAACCGGTGATTAGAAAACATGTCGATGGATAGGTATTCCACAAAACCTTGTGTTTTTGATGGTGTTGATTTTCAGTATTGGAAAGCGAAGATGGAGGCATATATTCAAGCTCAAGGCTTTGCAATATGGGAGAAGGTCTACAAGCCTTATCAAGTGCCCGAGAACGATGCTGTGTCAGAAGCAAATATAGCACAAGTGGAGGCAAATAGCAAGGCAAGAAACTTGATAATTCAAGGACTAGGAAGGAGTGATTTTGATCGTGTTGTGCATCTTAAATCCGCATATGTGGTATGGAAAGCACTATGTGATTATCATGAGGGTTCATCTACTATTAAAGAGGTACGTCAAGATATGTATAAAAAGAATTACATGCGTTTTGAGATGAAACACGGTGAATCAATAGATGATCTTTTGCCGCTTTAATAAAATTCTTAGTAACCTACGTCTTTGTTAATGTTACTTATATCGATCTCGAAAATGCACGTCAATTACTTGGAGCATTAGATATGTCTATATAGGAGATGAAGGTTACATCCATTAGAGAATCTACTATCATAAGTACACTTACATTAGATGTACTTTATTCTAAATTGAAAACTCATGAATTAGATGTTTTTGCTAGAAAAAATAATGGTAATAAATCAATTGCTTTAGCTTCACAATCTAGCAAGTCTAATGATGATAATTCTTCTACTAGCTATGCTTTGTCTTCTTTTTCTTCACTAACCGATGAACAGCTAGAGCAACTTTCAGAAGATGATTTGGCACTTATCTCTACACGCTTCACAAGAGCTTTGCAGAATGTGAGATCAAGAAAGAGAGGAAATTTTGGTCCTCAAAGGTGTTATGAGTGTGGTGATCTCAATCATATTTGACCCAAATGTCCAAAGTTTCTAGCAAGTTTTGCAAGAGAAGAGAAAGAGAAGGAAAAAGAGATGGAGAAAGAAAATAGGAAGAATAAAAAGAAGGGTTATATGAATCGCAAGGTGGTGCATCGTGTTCTTTTGGCTCTTTGACAAATTAATTTAAGTGATGTGGACACGGACAGCGAGGATGATACTCCCAAAGACAAAAAAGATTTAATTGGGTAGTGATGAAAACAGTCAAGCTGTTCATCTGATGATATCAACATTGATGAGCTACAAGTAATGATGAATACAGTCAAGCTGCAGTTTGTAATCTACTGTATAATAAAAACCGATGATGTGTGGTTAACAAATCCCAGAAAAAGAGAGATATGCTAGAAATTCTTGTAAAAAAGAAAAAAATCTATCCCAATTTGGTGACTCTATTTATGATTAATCCACAACCCTTTGTTAGTCTTCTGAAATTTCTTCTTGATAACATTGTGATTCAGTGCACAAAGATGGACATGTGCAACTTACCACAATGAGCTTTCCTTTGTTTTCAGGCTTCTTTGCGAGTTCAAGAGCTGCAACGGTGTTGTCTCCTGATGATATCCCCACCTGCAAAAATTAGGAGGTTCAGTAACAGTTCAATGCATGCATAACAATTCAGTTGTCCATTAGCCCAATCTCATCACAAATCAGGCGAATTCTAGTTTTTGAATATTATCTTCGTCATAATAAAATGATATTTTTTTGAAGAGAGCGCTATTGATATATAATACATAGATTGAAGATAGCAGACGCAAATATTTCCTTCAGTGCACTGATAACACACGGAGAGTGTACTGATAAAAGCGACAACAAAAAGAGTGTACTGATAACACACGGAAGGGCACTCAGACTAACATAACCCGAAGCTAAGCATTGCACCAGGGAAAAAACAGACTAGAAAGAACAAAAAGGATGCCATGCTTAATGTGACCTTGCTTGTTGACTGTTTTCATATGAGTGCAGACAAGATACAAACAAAACAAAACAGTCGATGTGGAAGCATGAGTAGCATGTATTGGTCACAAAAGAAATCAGTTGGCATTACTTGAGCCTCGTCTAAAGACATGATATTTTGCAATAATGGTGACAACTGCAAGGAGTGATGTTATAAGGCAACAAGGCATGTCTTCCCTACTTACAAGTACAGCAAATATCCTATTACACCAAACTAAATGAAACATACTTGACACCTAATTCCTTCAAGCACAAATAATTTGAACGTGCATGTTTCTATCCTATGAGGTAAATTCTCAGTTCGAGATTCATGTGTCAAATCTTAACCTGGAAACTGAACATGTCTTATCTGTCCCCATACTGCTTTGAATGCGACCAGCAATGCACCAAGAGAAAAAAAAGCTTCACGAGTTGTGTGCCTCATTTCCCATAACAGTTTTTTAATCAATACTGTTAACGAATTCTGTTGTCTTAGCTGTAGTTACCTAACTCAATCAGACTGACTCTAGGTGATAAAATAGAATCTGATTTGGTGGTTGTCTTAGTTTCAGCCTTTGATGTATGCACTGTAGCATATTCGGAGCACCTTATGTAAGCCGAGCACCAGCCAATTAGCCATTGTTTTGTGGTGCACGTTGCTTCCCAATTCTTGCCTTCATCTCTAATACTCTTATTTACAAATGTATCTGCGTTACTGCTTCTTGTTTAGTGATTCTTTTACATTATTTCAGCAACAAATGAATTGTTTGACGGAGAGGATAAACTAGTTGTCTCTACTATTTAAAAGAAAAAATCGATAGCTTTGATGGTTGTTCATCTGCCCCTTTCCTCGAGAAATACATGACGCCGACATGTGGGCCATCCTAATTTCTCATCGTCCCATTCCTCTTCCCTCTGCCACAGCTGCGCCCCTCACATAGCAATTTGTTTTGTTCCTCCTATTTCACCTGCAATGCTGCCTTCCCATTCAAATAACCCTCCTTACGGATTGTGTACCACTCTCCTGAAATACGCTCACTACCCTCTCGAGCTTGCCCCACAGTCGCCTCCCAAGCGGCCAAGACCCATCCCTCGACACCTACATGGGCTCACCGGTGCTGCAAGTGACATAGGCAATCGAGAAGTTCATCACAGGACAAATGCGAACACAATGTGGTTGGCGAGGCGATGGCTGTGGGCGCTACTGCGGTGGTTCTTTTTGGATTAGGCGGGAG
Organism: Bonia amplexicaulis; assembly: GCA_036346245.1. NCBI lineage: Eukaryota > Viridiplantae > Streptophyta > Magnoliopsida > Poales > Poaceae > Bonia > Bonia amplexicaulis. The sequence goes on from CM070745.1 coordinate 1,405,960, forward strand.
AGCCGGCAGGCGGCGGCTATGTGGGGGAACGGGTACCATGGGCGGCTTGGGCTGGGGCTGTTGTAATCATGGTATGGCATGCCCATTCATCTTCTCTCGACCACCTCTGGGTGTTAATTGTATAACATAAATATGTTGTAATTGATAAGTGCTATTATTCTTCACCTTTTGCAGTTACCAGACAAGCAGTCATGTGATCTGTGAAAGCATATAGTTGTGTTGAGTCACATAAAGCAGTGGGGATTTTTGTTCTTTGACCAATTGAAACGGTTGCTGCTTGATTTTTTAGCGCATTTGTCATGTGGGGCCGCCACTACCAGCGTAGGGGACGCACACAAGGCACATCTGCCTCTTCTGGCATGGCACAGGATCAGGGGGATCAGGCGCCAGTTAGTGGCTAAGAGAAATCAGAGATTAGCATGGCAGGCCACATCCAAGGGGATTGTGGAAAAGGGTTAGTTTCTTTTATTGAGGCCAAGTGCCTATATAAAGGCTGTAAGCAAGCTGTTGAGAAAGGGGAAGAAAAACATATTCTAATCTGTCTCTTCTATTCTTAATCTCATCCCCTTCACCATTGGCGTCGGGCAAAACCCACGGGTTCCTACCCCTCCGACTACGAGTTACGTAGTCGGGCCCTCTTGTCTTGGGTATCGGCGCCCTTGACAACCTGGTATCGACCTCCACCGTTCCTCTTCCTCCCACCGCATCACATCCACCGCCGCCGCGCCTTCTTTCCCCACCCGTTCCGCCTCACCCATGGCTGAACCAACCTTGGCCGACCTCGCGAACCTCCTTCGCGCGCTGTCCACGACGGTGGACACCCTCCAGACCAAGGTCGATGCGCTCCAGCAGGACCGCCCAGCGTCGTCCTCGGCGTCCGGCCCCGGCGCTCCACAACGACGAGCACCACAACGACCGCCCTCCGCGATTCCAGAAGATGGACTTCCCCAAGTTCGACGGCAAGTCCGATCCTTGGCCTTCATCAATCGCTGCGAGTCCTTCTTCACCAAAGACGCATCGCGGAAGAGGAAAAGGTTTGGATGGCCTCCTACAACTTGCAAGGCGGCGCCAGATTTGGTACATCCAGATCCAACAGGAGGAGGGTACCCCGCCATGGCGCCGCTTCACGGAGCTTCTCCACCTCCGTTTTGGGCCGCCCCTACGCTCCAACCCAGGCGGTGATGGCGTGCAAGTCGGCAGGCTCCGTCGTCGACTACCGAGGCGGTTCGGCGCTCCTTCCCGCCGGCGTCCTCACCGAGACACGAAGGTCAGATCTTCACCGCCGGCCTCAACCGCCGCTCGACCTCGGCGTCGAGATCCACAATCCGCGGTCCACGGCGTCGCGATGAGCCTTGCTCGCAAGTTGGAGCTCCATAATCGGTCTTGCTGCGGGCCGCTTTCCGCCCGCAACACCGCGGCCTCCTGTCCTCTTTTCCCCAGCCACGCCTGGCTCTACCGGCGGCCGAGCCGCCGGCTGCCCCGGCGCACAACCCGCTCACCGTCGAAGGACGCCAAGTGAAGCGTCTATCTCAGGCGGAGATGGAGGAACGGCGCCGCCTCGGCCTCTGCTTCAACTGCAACGAGAAGTTCGGGCGCGGCCACAATCGGGTGCGCGGCGCATCTTCCTCCTCGACCGGCGCGCGGAAGATGGCGGCGCCACCGAGCGAGATGAGACAACGGGTGAGGAGCCCCTGATATCGCTGCACGCGATCGCCGGAGTCCGTACCAGTAAAACGATGCAGGTGCACATCCGGCTCGGCGGCGCCTCCCTCCTCGCCCTCATCGACTCCGGATCATCGCACAACTTCGTCTCCGAAGAGGCGGCCGCCCGCACGGACCTTCACTCACGGTCGCTAGGCGGTGAGCGTCACCGTGGTGACGGCGACAGCGTGGCGTCCCGGCATTCTGGCGCCACCGCGTTCAACATCGACGGCGAGAATTTCTCCGGCGACTTCTATGCCCTGCCCCTGGCCGGCTACGACGTCGTGCTCGGCACTCGGTGGCTAGCCACTGGGGCGATTCTATGGGATTTGGTGCCCTCACCATGTCCTTCCGGCGTCGTGACCACGCGTCATTGGCGGGGCATCGCCGCCCGCCTGGGCCGCTTTCGGTCGCGCCGTCCTTGACCTCCTCACCGCCGTCCTCAGCGAGTTCGCCGTCTTCACCGAGCCCACGGGCATGCCACCGCCTCGATCCGGGGACCCTTGCATCAACCTACCGGGATCCGCGCGGTGGTCGTCCGTACCAAATACCCGCATCACACAGGGCGAAGCTGGGCGCGATGCGCGCCATGCTCGCCCAGGGCATCATCCGCCGCAGCACGTCGGCATTCTCCTCTCCGGTCTTGCTCGTCAAGAAGACCGGCGGTTCTGGCGGTTACGCATCGACTACCGCGCCTTGAACGCCATCACCATCAGGGCGCATATCCGATTCCGGTGGTTGACGAGCTCCTCGGCGAGCTCCACGCGCGCATTTCTTCACCAAACTAGACCTCGCTCGGGTATCATCAAGTCGGGATGCGCGTCGAGGATGTCGCCAAAACGCGTTCCGCACCCACGACGGCCTCACAATTCTGGTCATGTCGTTTGGGTTGTGCAACGCCCAATGACGTTCGAGCACTCATGAACGACATCCTGCGGCCGTTCCTCCGCCGTTTCGTCCTCGTCTTCTTCGACGACATCCTCATCTTCAGCAACACCTGGGCGGACCATCTGCGGCACGTGCGCGCTGTCCTCAACGTCCTCCAGCAGCACCGCCTCTTCGTCAAGCGTTCCAAGTGCGCTTTCGGCGTCGACTCCATATCCTACCTCGGCCACACCATTTCGTCGACTGGGGTGTCCATGGACCCGGCCAAGGTGCAGGCCGTCCGGGCCGGCCAACACCCGATCGTGCGGGCGGTCCGCGGTTTCTGGTCTCGCGGGTACTACCGCAAGTTCGTCCAGGAATTTGGGACGATTGCGGCACCACTCACAGCGTTGCTGCGCAAGGAGGGGTTCTCTTGGTCGCCAGCTGCCGAGGCGGCTTTCACGACGCTCAAAGTCGCCATCACCACCGCGCCCATCCTCGCTCTTCCGGACTTCAACCGACCCTTCGTCGTCGAGTGCGATGCTTCTACGCACGGCTTCGGGGCGGTTCTCTTGCAAAACCGGCACCGGTGGCTTTCTTGATCGCTGTGGCGCGCGCCGCCATCGCTCCTTGGCGGCCTACGGCGAGAACTCATCGGCCTCGTCCTCATTGTCGCCATGGCGGCCATATCTCTGGGGCGGCGCTTCACGGTAAAGCCGACCACCGGTCTCAAGTTCTTTTGGATCAGCGCAGCCACCATTCCTCAGCACCACTGGGTGGGCAAGCTCCTGGGCTTCGACTTCTCGGTGGAATACAAGCCGGCGGCACCAATCGGTGGTCGGCGCTCTGTCGAGACGCGACACAGAAGAGGCCGCGGTTGCTGCCATCTCCGGGCCGCGCTTCGACTTCATCGACCGCCTCCGCCACGCCAACACCGCTGACCCAGCACTGGTGGCGCTCCGGGACGAGATCACGGCCGGCCAGCGTACGGCACCGTGGTCTCTCATCGACGGCATCGTGGCGTTCGACGGCCGGCTCTACATCTCCCCGGCGTCACCGCTGCTCCACGAGCTGCTCTCCGCCGTGCACGACGACGGCCATGAGGGCATACAACGCACCCTCCATCGACTCCGCCGCGACTTTCACTCCCCCAACCTCCGCGCCGTCGTCCGAGACTACATCGCGCTGCGCCACATGCCGGCCTTACAAGACCGAGCATCTACACCCGTGGCCTACTCCTCCCTCTGGCCATTCCCACGACGATCTGGGCTGACATAGGGCTGGACTTCATCGAGGCCTTGCCGCGTGTGGGTGGCAAATCGGTCATCTTAACGGTGGTCGACCGCTTCAGCAAGTATGGCCACTTCATCCCCCTCGCGCACCCATACTCTGCTGAATCAGTGGCGCAGGTCTTCTTCGCCGAGGTGGTGCGCCTCCACGGCATTCCCCAGTCCATGGTCTCGGGACCGGGATCTGTCTTCACCTCCACCTTGGAAAGAACGTGATGCGGTGGCGGCACCAAGCTTCACATGGCGTCGGCTTTCCATCCCGGTCAAGCGGGCAAGCAGTCGGCCAACAAGATCATCGTCATGTACCTCCATTGTTTCCTTTGGTGATCGCCCTCGGCAATGGCTCCGTTGCCTCCCATGGGCTGAGTACATCTACAACACCGCCTTCCAGACGGCCCTCAAGGACACGCCGTTCCGCATCGTCTACGGCCGCGACCTGCCCACCATCCGCTCCTACGAGCTGGCGAGGCAGCGTCGCGGCCGTGGCCAAGAGCTTGGTGGAGCAGGACGAGCTCCTCACCGGCGTCTGTTGCCGCTGGAGCGGCGCAAGTACTCTAGCGTCACTACGACAAGAACCACCGTGAAGTCCACCGCCGGTCGGTGGCGGGTGTGGCTCGCTGCGACATCGCGCAGCGGCATCCCTTCACGCTCCGCACAAGGGGAAGCTGCAGCCACGATTCTACGGACCCTACCGCGTCGCCGCCATCATCAACGACGTCGCCTACCGCCTCGAGCTGCCGCCAGGAGCACGCCTCCACGACGTCTTCCACGTGGGCCTACTCAAGAAGTTCGTCGGCTCACCGCCGGCGGCGCCACCTGCTCTTCCGCCCATACATCATGGCGCCGCGGTACCGCAGCCGGAACAAGTGACTCGCTCCCGCCTTGCCAGGGGAGTACGTCAAGTTCTGGTGCATTGGAAGGGAACCAGCGACCGCTGCCACCTAGGAGGACGCCGACGGATTCATCGACCGCTACCCAACTTTCCGGCTCGAGGGACGAGCCGCTCGTCGAGGGAGAGATGTCATGTGGGGCCGCCACTACCGGCGTGGGGGCGCACACAAGGCACATCTGCCTCTTCGGCATGGCACGGATCGGGGATCGAGCGCCGTTAGTGGCTAAGAGAAATCAGAGATTAGCATGGCAGGCCACATCCAAGGGGATTGTGGAAAAGGGTTAGTTTCTTTTATTGAGGCCAAGTGCCTATATAAAGGCTGTAAGCAAGCTGTTGAGAAAGGGGAAGAAAAACATATTCTAATCTGTCTCTTCTATTCTTAATCTCATCCCCTTCACCATTGGGCGTCCAGGCAAAACCCCTGGAGTTCCTACCCCCTCCGACTACGAGTTACGTAGTCGGGGCCCTGCTGTCTTGGGTATCGACGCCCTTGACAGCATTGGTTCTTGATTCTTGAAGAGATTTAGTGTACTAGAGTGCACCAGGAAGAAGCATGCTCATATCTTGCAATTTGGATGGGATCATTGTGGATTACTATGTGATGCATGGCCATTGGGTTCGTTCAGGTTTGATTGTGTCCAAAGTTAGTTCTTCAGTTCATTTCCCAGTCCAAGTTTTTGCGTGTATTTTATTGTCAAAAATGTGATGATTTTTGTAGATAAACTCTTTAGCGGAAGACTCTGATTTACGATCTCTGTAGCAAAGGAGACTATTTCTCAAAAATAGGATCAATTTGAGATGGATCAGCCAATCAGGTGCGCCAGCTTCTTCTGCAACTAGGAAGGCTTCTGAAAGACATGGATCCATTCTCATCGTGAAGATTGCTGAAGAGAATAAGAGGCTGCAGAGCACAGAAGAGATGTCTGAAGTGATATTTCTTTCTTTCTTTCTTTCTTTTTGAGAGGATGTCTAAAATGATCTAATACATTGATTTTTCAGAGAGAATTGTGCAGCACCAAGGTCATCATCAACAACCTTCCCTCCATATGCAACGTCGGCCATGTTGACTGTTGTAAGACCAAAATACTAATTCCATCCGTATCTTTACTATACCTGTCAGCTTAATAATTGGTGTGTTTTTGTGTGCCAGTTATTTTGTTATTTTTCCTGTGCATGCAGGTAGCGGCATGAGGTGAGCTAACACGGATGCAAGGGGTGAGTGTGACAGTGAAGCCGAGTGTGGTAATTCAGGCATCGGCGTCACGCAGGCAGAGCTCTTCTCGGTCGGACATGGCAGCAAAGCCAAGGGCAGAGTCAATGGTGTGCTGAAGGCCGACCACGGTAACAGTGGCTCGATATATAAAGATGTTATGCTTTTTTTATTTGTAGCAACACAATTACACTTAACTAGTATAGACAAATAAATAACCTGAAGAATTAGTAGAATGGTATAATTAAGAATACATGTAAATCAATCAAATATATAATTCAGGCAGCATTAGCATGCTGCTATGTCAATCACGCACAAACTCTTTCTTGAGTCTTTGGCAAGCAACACTCTTCACATCATGGGATTCTGTTCTGTGACTGAGACACAACACAGTTCACAGGCACAGCTGACCCTCTTATTTCAAGCGCACACATAACCACACAAATTAAAATAGTTTCAAGCACGCCAGCTTGGTGGATGCACGTATCATGCATCAAACACCAGTTTATTCTTTAGAAAACACATCAACTTGGCAAGCAAATAGTTGAACCGTTGTAGCAATGGCAGCAGTAGAAGGCAGCAAGACGTCGTCGTCTTTCCACCACCAAATCTACACATGTAGGTAACAATACACAAATGAGCAGGTAAAGGAATTTAGTACACGGAAGGATTAACTTGTTCCTATGCATCTTGTGTATGTGTTTTATTTGCAATTTAGATGCACAGGATCTGTAGATGCATTCATATATGTTACATGCATGAAAGAAACAGGAAACGAAGGGAGAGCATGTGTATGCATGTATACCTGAACAGTCAGGTCGGTTCACCGGAGAACAGAGCCTCTAGACAGAGGTTTCTTGTAGTACTGTGAGTGGCGCGGGTCGAAGAGGGATGCGTCATGGCCGACATCCTTCCCATCCCACTCCAACTTGTCCCACCAGTCCTTCTCGCAGTTTACAACGGGGCGGTGATCGACGGCCGGGAGTCGCCTGAGGCCCCAGCATCCCCTAACCCTGATCGTCTTGAGCATGGGTGCAGACATCTTGGCCTCACATATCTGCTGCAGACTGGGGAGATCATGCAGGTAGATGTGCTTTAGCTTTGGGAATTGCAGTACACCTTTTCGATGGTCGTTAGCTATTATGTTTAGAAACTTTGCCTCCACAGGGAAGACCTGCCTGAGATCACCACAATAGACGATGTGGAGGGTCTCCAAGTTGGGAAAATACGAGTACGGGGCATTCCACGACAGCGGGAGGACAAATGTGAGCACAGGGGGAGTGCGGTGTATGCTCAGCGACCAGCCAAAGGATTTAGTGTCCTCAAGAGGAACCGTTCTTCCTTTGCTCCAAATGCAGTGGGCCATCGGGAGGTCAGCCACCCAAAAGGTCTCCAGTTCTTGAAAGCAGAACTTATTGTAGTTAGTGGTGAAGATAGTGCCCAGCAGGGGGCATCTCTCGACACAACACCTCTTGAGTTGAGTGTCACGAGACCAATCAATTTCGTCCTCTCCTGTGGACATCATGCGTTCAGGGATGACAGTGGTGATGGAAGAATTGTCGTGCACGAGCAATGACTCCACCCTGTTCATCACAAAGGTTATGGCCTTGATCACTTGTTCTCTTTCCACATTATTGTAGCTGATTCCCTCACCAATCTCCACATGGTAGTCCAATGGCTGAAACTGCGGTGCACTGCTGTCGTCATGATCAGTAATTATCTCATCAATATGGACATCGGTGTAGGTGCTGCAAGGAGTCTTGGGGATTAATGACTTATGTGGAGGCGGCCCGGTTACTTGTCTAGTTCTATAACGGCCCATCTTCTTCTTGTTGCACCTCTGTACATCTTCTTTGCTAGTAGCAGATATGCAAAGGACTAGATTAAATCTATTAGCCTTCCAGCAAAACTCTCTATTACTTCTTAGCACCAAGGACCGAACAAACCTCATGTCCATAATAGCAACATATACGTGACAATATTCTTGTACCAACAGATGGACGAAAGAACCAGGTGATAATTTTCTGGCCTCTTCTACTACTCGATTGTCAATGCATAGTATCCTTAGCTGTTGCAGTCCATTTTCTGGCCACAGTATTGAGCGGAGCTGCTCACATCCCAATAGAATGATTTGCTGGAGAATTGGGACATGGACCACCTCATCTTTTAGGTCAAGTGTCTGGACTGCGGATTCTGAGATGTCCAACTCCTTAAGGTTTGGCAATGTTCCACGCAGTTTGAAGTTCACCAATCTTGCACAACCAGAACAGCGGATCGGGATATTTTATGGTCCCCTCGCTCGTGCATCTAAGCTGAATGATTCAAGTGATGGAGGGAGTCCTTCAGGGCCAACTTGTTCCAACCCAACACAACCATCTAGAACCAGAGTCTTGAGGCCAAGCGCCCTTGACGGACTCGGCAAAACTTGCATGGTCTTTGTTCCTAGATAGGTCGAGGGCTCCAACTTCTCCATATCGGTGAATTCATCCTTTTGACCCGTCTCCCAGGAGCTTGTAGGTCTAATTATGCGAAGCTTGCGCAGGATCCGTAGTCGTCGCCAAGCAATATTATTGCCCCAATCCGTGTTGCATATGTCTAGGACCCACAGACTCTGAAAAAATCTCATTTCTGGTCTACCTTGCTTTGGTGCTTCTTCTTGTGGCTCATCATCCTTGCAGCTGTCTATCCCGAGGAATCTTAAGCTGCGGCAACAATGGAAAGGAGGTGAAGAAAAGCTGAAGGTGCAGCGACATAGTTTTAGTACCCGAAGTTTGTCCGATTGATTGAACATGTCATTTGGTAATGTGACTAATGGATGATCAGATCCACTTTCGGCTGCAAGAAAAAAGGACGTTGACTCTGGAGGTACAGTCACGGAGTTGGTGACAAAAATCCAACGGTTTGGAGGAGTGTCTAATTGATCACCAAACGAGGGCAATGTACTAGATGAGTAGTCCTCCAATCGCAACTCTTGATGCAGAGCAGTACCAGCATCCCATGCTTCTTCGTTGTCATGGCCTCCTTGTACAATAATCCCATCGCAAACCCAATAGTTGGAAGCATGGATAGCCCAGTTGTAGTCCATGATGCTGCCGCCTCGAGAATTTAATGACAGCATATACGAGCAACACTCTGCAGCTATTTCAGGGGTGACGCCAAGCTTTCCTGTGTACCGAGCAATTTCTCTAGCCTCTTCCTGTAGCAAATACTTCCACCCGCGACGACTATGAGTATCATAGAGATACAGATGTGATTTATCCACTTTTTCTTTGATTTCTGGGTTGAGCCGAAGCCTCCCCCTGAAGGTCCATAATATTCTACTGCCAAACCATTCAAGTTGAGGAATGCCAAAATCATTCAACTCAACCATATTGTTGCTCCCATTATGAAATACCAATACATATCTGTTGTCTTGTAGTGTTCGATGGATCTCCCTTGTGACATCTACTATCTCAGATCTAGAGCCTTCTTCTACCCCGCTGAAATCATCCTCCTCGTCTTGCCAATCAAGAATAGCCATGACCCGCTGAGGAAGCTTCAGTTCCTCTGCGATTGTCCTCTATAGTGCTCTTCGGCTTTTCCACCTCGAGCAATCGATGTGGATAATCTTATCAAATTTCTTCCTCACAGACGGCGGAGGGTGCTCGGCTATGGCTCTAAGCACTGCAGAAGCAGCCAGTCCACGCCATCCGTCGAAGTAGATGGCCTTGTGTGCAATACTGCTGGTATCCTCTAGAAAAGAGGTTATCTCTTCTACCGCTTTCTCGACGCTGTCCGCATAAATATACTGCATTAATTGATGGCAGTTAAATAAGGTCACTTCACGTGTGTAGCAGTTTTCATTAAAAAAGCAAAGGGCATGCAACTAACAGTTTGTTATTCATGCCTGCTCGTGAGTACTTGTGTGAACTTGTATGCAGAAGCTAACCAACTAAAAAGCAAAGCGCAATGCAACTAACTGTTTGTTATTCCATGATGTTTGGCTGTGTTCGTTATATTTACACACACACACACACTTTATGACTCGGTGGAGTGGCTTATTTTAATAGCACCATGGTGGATTTAGCCGTTTAGGATCTTAATTTTTTTGTATGATTTGGTGATGACGAGATATCATTAATTGTAGTTCCTAAAATGTCGACCTCTTGCGTTACATATATCATGTAGCAAGATTCAGAACAAAAAAAAACTCACTAACAAGAATAATACTCTGCTTCGTGAGAAAAAATACCGCTTCAGGCATGGCTAATTTCTCAAGGAAGGCCCAGCAAACACAAGAAGCTCCACAAATCTAACCCATCAGCGACTCCAGATGGATCCCCAGATGCTAGCACCTACAGGAGCGTATCAGCTATGATGGTGCATAGACATTGTTAGTCCATATACTTACTAGTTTCAAAATCAACCTGTAAACAATTAACATGGGCAAGAATAGTCTCAGTACCTTAATTGACAGCTACATATTATTCTGTGCTGATAAGATAACAGGAATGTTGGTGTTGTTTCCTCCCAGAAGAAAGACGTTTATGTCAGGTGAAGGAGGAAGAATGGAAATCGCTAGTTGCAAATTTGCAATGAGCTCTTGCGTATGGTCTTACTCATGAGCTTTTTCCATTGGCTTGTGTTTGGACTTTGGGGTGCTTTTACTAAAGCATGCGTGCTTCTTTGCTTGGGGTTGGCGCTAAAGAACAAAGATGGGATGGCCGTCCTGCTCAAGTGACTTTGATGGCTCGGAAGAGAATCCATCCAGCGCCGACGCTCTAGCTAAAAGAAAAGTGTTAAATGTCTATATACATCACACTGTAATTAAAACTGGTGATACAGAGTTAATGACCCTACTTCAAGAATGGTTATCTCCTGTGCATTGGGTGGGCAGCATCATGTGGACTTGGTCGTGGAGTACATAAAAGAAAGAAGAATTGAGAATTGGCTGCTTCTTCCCCTGGCTCTAATCCTCCCCAACTTCTACCTTTGGACCCTCTGATTCTCTGAATCTTTATCTCAGTCTCAGTTCTTCCTCTTCCCAGTCTTTAGTTCTAATTAAATTATTGATTTAGCAGTTAACTTATATCAGTTTAAGCATGAGAGAGTCCTAAAGTGAAACCTTCCATCAGCTAATTCGGCAATTTTGCCCATAACACCATTAAGTTTCTAATTAAATCTAGCAAAACACATTTAGAGCAAGATAAGACAATACAATTCATGTCCTCAACTTCTTAGCACATAGAAGACTTGCTAGACTTGAGTTGAGTGTTGGACCCCTGATTTATTGTCTAGAACTCTCTCTGTAAACCAGCACTAGTCTCTGGATCAATAGCTAGTGCACACTGTTACATCATTGTATATCAAACACATATATCATAAAAGCAAAACTATTAGATAATATTTAATAGCACGAAAATAGAACATATGGTCACTTGACTTACACACGGGTCAATGAGGTCAAACACTAAAAATAACTGCAACGGAGACGGAAACAAAACACAACTAGGGGACCCTCAGGATATGCCTACAGACAATCGACTGAGGCTCACGACCTAGTTCTTAGCCTATTTTAGTTCTAGTCCTTTCGAACACCAATAAGAGCCGGCAGAGCCTTCTTCGTCTCATCTTGTTGAATGATGGTAATTAAATAGCAATGAGTACGAAGGTATCCAACAAGCCACCACACATAATGCAATTATAATAGATGTAAGGCTGAACAAAGGGAGGCTTAATGTTCTTTTATTTGTAGAAAACCACATTTGCAATAGAATACTCCCTCCAGTTCACAAAAATGAGTCGTTTTGGAATAAGTGCATTCAAACTTTAGAAACTTTAGCTATCGATAGTTTTAAAATATTTAGATTAGATACATAAAAATCATATGTGTAGATTCATCTCAAAAAAATACTTTCATTATATTATAATTTTGTTGATTTTTATAAATATATTATAATAGTTATTAGTAGTCAAAGTCAAAATTTGGAGACCGTGTCAATGTCCAAAACGACTTATTTTTGTGAACTGAAGGGAGTATGTAGAAAGCTTGGGACCTAGTATTTTAACTAAACCAGGTGTAATGAAATTGAGTAGGTAATGAAATTGAGTAGGTTTTTATAATACTAGCGACGGTTCCATCTGCCTGCTAGCGGAGAATAGTTCTTGAAGGTTCTATCCACCCAAGAGTAGAAAATGGTCCCATCAATCATATGCTATAACAGTTTTAGGATCCTATCCACCCACTAACAACCATTGGGTTCTCTCCAGCTAGAATGAAAATTTAGGGTTTCATCCACCCATCATTTTGATCCCACTCATAAATGATTTTTACAAAAATAGAGGCTATATCAAGCAAGTTTCCACACCTGCCCTTGACCGTAAGCACGACTGTTCAAATAGTTTTCACTCTGCAGAGATTGCATACTTTATCCATAAGAGATGCTCAACTTATTATGTTCCACATGTTTCCTTAGACATGCAGATCAAAAAGGTTATCACAAGGCCTTCCACCAGCGAAGAGTTCCATCCACCCAAATCGGAAGCCCCCTCTTGCACCGTACAGACAAAGATCTCCCTCCAACAGAGTTCTATATTCCACTTGATTGCATAACCAATGCTAAGGTAATACATATTAATTGGCTAGGCGATACCCATTATAACTTGTGGAAACACGAATAACAAATATACACCACAATTTACTGTTCTACCATGCACTTGCTTGTTAACCTGGCGGATGGTGTGTGGACGGCACCAGACTCGAACCACCACCTGAACAATCATTAACTATTTTCAATTCATTGCTAATGCAATACATTCATATACGAGCAAATGACATCGCTCTAACGTATAACCCGACATAATCAAACCCCGTCCCACCGAGCAACTTTCCATTGTCCCGATGCTTAACCAATCTGTAAAATTAGTGATTTTATCATTTATACTCACGGATCAACTTCTACACGCTTAATCTCTCTTTAATCGGTTACACTGTCTAACCTCAATTTATTCTCTCCCTCTTTGGCAACAGATCGACCAGATCAATAGTGGCAGTACTGATTTCACCGTTTAGGCATTCATATTAATAAACGATATCTAACTGATCACATACATCAATTCTAATTATCGATATATTAACTTATGCCCGACTCGGTATAATAAACAGGGAGAAGGGTTTTCGAGGCGTTACTCTGGCCCCGAGCGACTGGATCGAGGCACTACTTTCTTTTCCTTAACCAGATCTGACAGATCTGGTGGCGGGTCACACTTTCCTTTTTTTCCTCTCCTTTTTCTTCCTTTCTTTTCTCTTTTACTTTTTTTTTCCGGTCGGTCGGCTCTCTCCTGGCTTTCCCTTTTCTTTTCCACGGCTGGCCGCACTCCCTTCTTCCTCTTTCTTTTCACACCGATGCCTCCATCCTCTTCGTTTTTTCTTCACTCCGTCGACGGCTTCCTTCTTGTCTTCTCTGCCACTCCTCTTTTTTTCTTTTTCCTCCGTCGGCCGACACCTCGCTCTCGTCTTCCCTGCGCTCAGCCGGCGTCTCCTGCCTCTCTCCTCAACTCTTCTCTGCTACTTCCTCCTCTGCTCTCGGCTGGCCAGCCCTCCACTCCTGTGGAGCGGCGTCAGCAGCAGGGGCGGGGAGGCGAGGCGCGGGCAAGGGGCAGCCCGAGGGTAGCAAGCGCAAGGGGGAGGTAGAGGCTTGCATAAGCAAGGCGGCGACGGTTGCCGGAGGGGGACATGCGACGGTGCTGACGGCTACGCGAGCGACGGCAGCAGGCGCAAGGTGAAGCGATGGGGGCGACAAGCGCACACGAGTGGCGACAACAGGAGCGAGGAGAGAGCGGTGGCAGCGAGGTGAGCTCAGGGAAGAGAAGGCAAAATGGCTTTTGCCTCTCCCTCCACCTGGCTCCCTCTCTCTTATAGGGCTGCAAAATGGGCCGGGCTGGGCCGAGCTAGCCCAGGTATTACAGATAAATGGATAAAAATAGATGAAACTGCGCTCACATGGACATGATGGTATTGCATATGGGCACAAATTTTGAAAGCAATCATGATAGTAGATTACATCAGAAACAGAACCAGAGCTAGACATTTTAGGCGGGGTTGTATTCAACTGCAAGTTTAGGTTTGAAATTAAGCTACAATGGAACAGAAAATTCTTCTATATTTGGCGGCAGTGCAAAACAAACATGCCCCTGCTGGAGCAGCTGCTAACTAACAACACAGCATACTAGCTAGTATAGGCAAATAAATGACCTGAAGAATGAGTAGAACGAGATAATTAAGAATACATGTAATCGATTAAATATATTTTCAAGCAGCATTACCATGCTTCTGTATCACTCACACACAAACTCAGTCTTGAGTCATTTGCAAGCAACATTCTCACGCTATGGGGTTCTGTTCTGTGACCGATAGACACACAACACAGGCACAGCTGACCCTCTTATTTCAAGCACACACATAACCACAAAGCAAAGCAAATAGATAGTACGTTAGTCTCATAGGAGATACACGCAAATTAACATAGTATCAAGCACACCAGCTTTGTGGATGCAAGCAGCATCAAACACAAATTTATTCTTAGAAAACACACCAACTTGGCAACCAAATAGTTGAACCGTTGTAGCAATGGCAGCAGTAGAAGCCAGCAAGATGTAGTCGTTTTTCCACCACCAAATCTACACAGGTCAGCAACAATACACGTGATTAATGGAAGCAGAATGGATCATTGAGGACAGATGCACAAATGAGCAGATAAAGGAATTTAGTACACGGAGGGATTAAATTAATTGTTCCTATGCATCTTATGTATGTGTTTTATTTGCAATTCAGATAGCGAGTACAGACTGCAATTCAGATATGATACAGACATGACGAAAATGCTGGTTCACCGGAGAATGGAGCCTCTAGGTAGGGCCTTCTTGTAATACAGCGAGTGGCGGGGCTTGAAGAGGGAGGGGTCATGGCCGGCCTCCAGCCCGTCCCACTCTAGCTTCTTCCACCAATCCTCCTCGCAGTCCACATCGGGGCGGCTGTCTCGACGGTGGCGGTCGACGGCCGGGAGGCGCCTGAGGCTCCAGCAGCCCCTGAGCCTGATCGTCCCAAGCTCAGGAGTGAACATCTTGGCCTCACATATCTGCTGCAGCCTAGGGAGTTCACGCAGGTAGATATGCTTCAACTTTGGGAATTGCAGTACACCTTTTCGATGGTCGGTAGCTATTTTTTTTAGAAACTTTGCCTCCACGGGGAATATCTGCCTGGGATCACCACAATAGACGATGTGAAGGGTCTCCAAGTTGGGAAAACACGAGGACGGGGCAGCCCATGACAGCGGGAGGACAAATGTGAGCACAGGGCGGGAGTGCGGTGTATGCTCATGACCGCAAAGGAGCTAGTGTCCTCACTAGTAACTGTTCTTCCTTTGCTCCAAATGCAGTGGGCCATCGGGAGGTCAACCGCCCAAAGGCTCTCCAGTTCTTTAAAGCAGAAGATATCATAGTTGGTGGCGAAGGCAGTGCCCAGCTTGGGGCATCTCTCGACACGGCACCTCTTGAGACGAGACCAACGAATTTTCACCTCTCCTATGGACATCATGCGTTCAGGGATGACAGTGGTGATGGAAGAATTGTCGTGCACGTGCAATGACTCCACCCTCTCCATCACAAAGATTATAGCCTTGATCACTTGTACACTCTCCACATTATTGTAGCTGATTCCCTCACCAATCTCCACATGGCAGTCCAATGGCTGAAACTGCGGTGCACTACTATCATCATGATTAGTAATCATCTCATCAATGTGGACATCGGTGTAGGTGCTGCAAGGAGTCTTGGGGATTAATGACTTCTGTGGAGGCAGCCCAGTTACTTGGCTAGTGCTGTAACGGCTCATCTTCTTCTTGTTGCACGTCTATACATGTTCTTTGCTAGTAGCAGATATGCAAAGGATTAGATTAAATCTATTAGCCATCCAGCAAAACTCCCTGTTACTTCTTAGCACCAAGGACCGAACAAACCTCACGTCCTTAGCAACATATGCGTGACAATATTCCTGTCCCAACTGACGGACAAAAAAACCAGGTGAACGGAGTATCCTTAGTTGCTGCAGTCCATTTTCTGGCCATAGTATTGAGCGGAGCTACTCACATCCCAATAGAATGATTTGCTGGAGACTTGGGACTGTGGATTCTGAGATGTCAAGTATCTTGACTGCGGATTCTGAGATGTCCAACTCATTAAGGTTTGGCAATGGTCCACGCAGTTTGAAGTTCAACAATCTTGCACAACCAGCCAAGCAGATACGAGATATTTTATGATCCCCTCCTGTTCGTGCATCTAAGCTGAATGATTCAAGTGATGGAAGGACTCCTTCAGGGCCAACATGTTCCAACCCAACACAACCATCTAGAACCAGAGTCTTGAGGACAGCTGCCCTTGACAGGCTCGGCAACACTTGCATGGTGTTGTTCCTAGATAGGTCAAGGAGCTCCAACTTCTCCATGTCGATGAATTCATCCTTTTGGCCTGTCTCCCAAGAGCTTGTAGGCTCAATAACTTGAAGCTTGTGAATGTTTTGTAGTCGTCTCCATGAAAGATTGCTACGCCAAATCCTTCCCTTCTTTATATATACCTCCCTAATGTTTGTAGAAATTTGCTCTATTATCTTTGGGAATAAAGCCAATTCCCAATCCGTGCAGCATATGTCCAGGACCCACAAGCTCCGAAAAAATCCATTTCTGGCCTACCTTGCTTCTCCTCCTCTTCTAGTAGCTGTTTTGGTTTTTCTTCTTGTGCTTCATCATCCTTGCAGCTATCTAATCCGAGGAATCTTAAGTTACGACAACAATGGAAAGGAGGTGAGGAAACATTGAACTTGCAACGACATAGTTTTAGTACCCGAAGTTTGTCCGATTGGTGGAACATGTCATTTGGTAATGTGACTAATGGATGATCAGATCCACTTTCGGCTGCAAGAAAAAAGGACGTTGACTCTGGAGGTAGAGTCATGGAGTCGGTGACAAAAATCCAACGGTTTGGAGGAGTGTCCAATCTATGACCAAATGAGGGCAATGTACTAGATGCGTAGTCCTCCAATCGTAACTCTCGATGCAGAGTAGTACCAGCATCCCATGCTTCTTCGTTGTCCTGGTCTCCTTGTACAATAATGCCATCACAAACCAAATAGTTGCAAGCATGGATAGCCCAGTTGTAGTCCATGATGCTGCCGCCCCGAGAATTTAATGACAATATATATGAGCAACACTCCGTAGCTATCTCAGGGGTGACGCCTAGCTTATCTGTGTACCGAGCAATTTCTCTAGCCTCTTCCTGTAGCAAATACTTCCACCCGCGACGACTATATATATCATAGAGATACATATGTGATTTATCCACTTTTTCTTTGATTTCTGGGTTGAGCCGAAGCCTCCCCCTGAAGGTCCACAGCACTTTATTATCAATAGGACTAAACCAGTAGTCACTGGCTATGTCAACTGTGTAGTCACTCCCGCTGTGAAAAATCACCAAGCAACTGAGGACCTTAATGGTTTGATAGATCTCTCTTGTGACGTCTTGCATCTCTTCTCTAGAGCCTTCTTCTACCCCGCTGAAATCATCCTCCTCGTCTTGCTGATCAAGAATAGCCATGACCCGCTGAGGAAGCTTCAGTTCCTCCGCGATTGCCCTCTGCAGTGCTCTCCAGCTTTTCCACCTCAAGCAATCGACGTGGATGATCTTATCAAACTTCTCCCTCAGAGACGGCGGAGAGGGTCCTCGGCTATAGTTCTAAGCACTGCAGAAGCAGCCAGTCCACGCCATCCGTCAAAGTAGATGGCCTTGTGCGCTCCACTGCTCGTATCCTCTAGGTAAGGGGTTATCCGTTGTACCGCTTCCTCGATGGTGTCCGGACGAATCCGCTGCATTAATTGATGGCAGTTAGTTGAGGTCGCTTCACGTGTGTAGCAGTTTTCATTAAAAAAAACAACTAAAGGAGGTTCACAATTGATAAATCCTAGTCATGCAACTAAATTGGGCTATACTTCTCGTACCGGTGCATTAATTGATGCTGTGTAGCAGTTTTCATTAAAAAAAAGGGGCAGGAACACTAAATTGTTAAAATTAATTGAAATTAATTGAAATTAATGGTCCTATTCATGCAACTAAATTGTTATGTTTGTTATGTTTTGACCAGGAACACTAAATTGGGCATTCATGCCTGCTGGTGAGTTAATGTCGAAATCAAAATTTGTAGTCAGGTCTGTGTGATTAATAGCACCAAGGTGGATTTAGCCGTTTAGGATCTTAATTTTTTTTGTATGATTTGGTGAGATGGCGTGCGCTAGACGAGATATCATTATTTGCGATTCCTAAAATGTCACCCTCTTACATTACATATATTGTATACAAAGATTTAAAACTTACATTTTTAAGAAGAGTGGTGAGTACATATACTACAAAAAGAACCAAAAAAATTAACAAGAATACTACTCTGCTTCTTGAAAATAGCATGCATATGTACGTAGCAAAAAACACCTCTGGCATGGCGAATTTCTCTACGAAGGTCCGGGAAACACAAGACTAATTGAAAAAGTAACTAAATCCAACTAAACGAGGTCACTTCACTGTAGAAGCGATTGGTGCAATTAGGTTATGTTCTTTTCGACTTCTAAAAGCTACTTTTAGTTGAGCTCACTTCACTGTAGAAGTGATCGGTGCAATTAGGCCTTGCTCTTTTTGGCTTCTAAAAGCTACTTTTAGTTGAGCTCACTTCACTGTAGAAGTGATCGGTGCAATTAGGCCTTGCTCTTTTCGGCTTTTCTACATTAACTAGCTTTTAAACAGAGTATCTTTTCAAGATAGGGTCTACTAGTTAATTGTAGTACATAATGTAGCGACTTCATTTATATCGACAAAAACCGCACACAAGTTTCTGTTACTCTATAATCTTCCATACAAACAGTTTAAAAGCTACAAACCGTAGCAAAAAAGAACATGCCCTTAATGGTTTGGGCCATGCAACTAACTGTTGTTAAATTGGGCATTCATGTCTGCTCGTAAGTACTTCTGTTAACTTGCATACAGAAGCTAACCAACTAAATATATAGCCATGTCTAGATTTTTTTCAACTATGCAATGCATATGAATGCATATGAATACTATGCTCCACATTACTCTTGCCAGGGCAGGAAGTGTAATGCATCGTATTTCGGCAATATACGATGCTTCCCACGGGCGATGAGGTGCGTCGTATTACGGCAATATACGATGCTGTACCTGTACGGTCGCGGCTATAAGCGGCGACATCCACATACACAAAGGACATGATATGACATGAATGATTGAACAATATGAAAATTCATTAATCACATTAATTAATCTGCAAGGAGCATTATCCTGCTCTCAAAATAATCACATCCACCACATACTAATTTCATGATCCACATTATAACATTAAGCAATAATTCCATAATTAAAATATCATGCAATCATGACAATTGTATCAAATTACGATAATAATGTAAAACTGAAAGGAGTAGGAACAACAGGTTAAACGGTAGCAACCACCGCGTCGCTAGAAACCCGAACCCGCACAAACTACTCTCCGCTCAACAATTCAACAAATTATCCTCTGCAGCAGCGCTGCTTCACAATTTCGTATCTTTAAAAATATAGATCTAAATACAGCAAATGATACCTCTCTGGATTCATGACTTAAAAACCTACAATTATTGTGGAGAATACCTATTTTTATTTTAATCATAGCTAGGAGTAATTTAATGCCCAAAACAGAGGAAGGCCTCTGCTCTGGCAGATTGGGCAGCCGCGTTTAAATGCGTACCTACAACAGCACAGAGGTCTAAAAATTCTCAAATTTATACAGAAGCTAGATCTCTAAATTATCTACAACTTTCTCAACTACGGCCAAGGCCAAACAAGTCATTTACTATTTTTAAACTCCAGATACGCCATAGAGGATTCATGGAAATAATCTGATCCCAATAAATAAAAGTTTGGAGCAATGCTATTCTGAATTGATGCCAACACTGCATACTCTTAACAGTAGAATTTATCATGTCATGTCATGACATGATACAATAGAACAGCAAATTTTGCATATATTATATTTCTTTGAGAGATGGTGTAAATGCTTTGAGGAGAGAGCGCGATGATATGAGCGTTGAATCTTGCAGCTTAGTCACCTCTTTGTATTTGGATTTGGATCCTTCTAATAGTGAGCATGATTCTACTGATGTTGGCACTTGTGTCATAGCTTTAGATGCTTCTACTTTAGCTAGTGCAATTCTTGTTGGCTCTTCTAGTATTGTTCAAATGATTTCTAACAATGACAGTGCTTCTATTTCATTTGATACTGTTTCATGCAAAATTAAGTATCATTGTACCTATTGCAAGAAATATGGACACAAAGTTGAATTTTACTTTTGTAGTACCAAGCACGATCATCAAGTGCACCATCGAGATCATGCTTCTAAGTCTCTTAGTGTTCATAGTTTTGCCCATGGCATGAAAAACCAAGTGCAGAGCATGAAAACCTCAATTTTGGAAGCCAAAGCATAGTGACAACCTTACTATTTTTGGATCTAGACCCAGGAGAGCGGTCAAACCGCCATTACCCCTATGGTCAGACCATAGGGCAATCAGACCGGCCGATCAATGGTAGTTTGACTGGTCCTAAGGTGACTCGTCCCTCTTCTCTTGGTTTTTAGCGGGGTTCTAGATTTATGTCATCTGGTTCTTCTGTCTCTGCCTAAAGGATTTCTTCTATGAGCATTGTTGATGTTGTGTCCTCACGGACCGTATCTCCTGACGGACCTTTGCAACATTACTTATTGTGTGAGAAAGATAGGCATAGAGTGCAATTTTGCTTATGGCATGCATCCAGCTTATGCTTCTAAGTCTTCAGGTGGATATAGTTTTTTCATGACATCATCACTTATGAGCATAGCATGAGAGCTCGCTTGGTTTGTAAGTTCGTTATCACTTTTCCATAGCATGAGCATAACATGAGCAGAGCATGAGGGCTCCCATGCCCTCGAAATAAATTGGAAAAGTCATTTTTCTCATGCATACTACATGCTTTTTTTCCTCCTACATGCATGCATGCATCATTGACAAGGGATATTTACCTAGGCGTCACAGATACCTCCTGATGATCAGCTGTTTTCGAGTCATTATTCTGTTTCATGCCAAATTAATAGCCCTGAAAAGAAGAGCCTCATCATTTTTTTCACCGCCGCAACGAGTAATAACGCTTAGCACCACTACCTGCATCATTCTTCACTGGCAGAACTTGGGTACTTGTGGGCAGTCTGTGTAAAATAATGCAAGCCAACTAGCCAGGCTCCGTTCTGTCACTGAGTGCATCTACAAATTCAGAAAAACGGCTTCCCTGTCCCCGCGCACGGTGTTTATCTCCATGTTTCCTCGATCTGGATCGCTCGTTATTGATCCAACGGTCCACATCAAAAGTTTTTATATTTTCACCATTTATCCATTTTCACCTGAAATTTAAAAATAAAAATAGGTTAATCCATCATAAATCATAAAAAATACATAAAAAAATATTTAACCACCACCACAAAATGAGCAAGGGGAAGCGAAGAGAAAAACAGAGGCAGTGAGGCATGTAGAGAGCCAGGGACGCCAAAAAGCACGAGCACGATCGTGGCAAAAAGCTGCTCCTCGTTTTCTTTCTATTTAACCCGGCACATATACATACACTGAGATGCTGCACATACACGCACAGTCGCACAGATCACCACCATGGTTTACAGATTATAATCAACTCCCTCCCATTGTCCAAATCGGAACTTTCCTCTTTGCCAAATGATCAAGCATATTGCAGAGAATGATCAGAACTGCTTTTAGGGTAAGAGACCACTACCAGTTACATCAATCACAGATAACTTCGTGCTACTCTCTCGCTTACTATTAGCGCGTTTCGGCTTCAGCTTCTGGCTTATTTTTTACTATTTATAAATTTGTCTTTTTCTGAACTTTTAGCTATTATTTTGAGCTTTTTTTTCCGGTTCTTTTTTCCTATATTCGTTTGCGTTGTCCGTGATGAGCTAGCATATTTTTTATATTTTTAATTTTTTTAAATTTAATTACATCAAGTGAAATTTCAGTCGCTATAGTGCAATTTCAGCCATAAGCCACAGCTTTTTAGCACAACCGAGCGGGGCCAATTCAATTGAAGTTACAATGGAACACCAAATTCTTCTCTACTTGGGGTAGTGCAAAAGAAGCATGCCCCTGCTGGAGCCTGGAGCAGCAGGTAAGTGGTAACTAACAAGACAACTTATACTAGCTTGTATAGACAAATAAATGACCTGAAGAATGAGTGGAACCATATAATTAAGAATACATGTAAATCAATCAAATATGTATTTCAGGCAGCATTAGCATGCTACTGTATCAATCACGCACAAACTTTTTCTTGAATCTTTTGCAAGCAACACACATCATGGGATTCTGTTCTGTGACTACTAGACACAACACAGGCCATAGGCACAGCTGACCCTCTTATTTCAAGCACACACATAACCGCAATCCAAACAAAAAAGATGGTACGATAGTCTCAAAACCGAAGTACACACAAATTAAGATAGTTTCAAGCACACCAGCTTGGTGTATACACGTATCATGCATCAAACACCAGTTTATTCTTTAGAAAACACACCAACTTGCAAGCACATAGTTGAACCGTTGTAGCAATGGAAGCAGTAGAAGGTAGCAAGATATCGTCGTCTTTCCACCACCAAATCTACAAAGGTAAGCAGAATGGATCGTTGAGGACAAATGCACAAATAAGCAGATAAAGGAATTTAGTACACGGAGGGATTAACTTGTTCCTATGCATCTTATGTATGTGTTTTATTTGCAATTCAGACAGCACGTACAGAATGCAATTCAGATACACAGGATCTATAGATGTTATCATATATGATACATGCATGAAAGAAAAAGAAAAAGAAGGGAGAGCATGTGTATGCATGTATACCTGAACAGTCAGGTCGATTCACCGGAGAACTGTGCCTCTGGGCAGAGGCTTCTTGTAGTGCTGTGGGTGGCACGGGTTGAAGAGCGAGGGGTCGTGGCCGACATCCTCCCCATCCCACCCTAGCTCATCCCACTCTAGCTCATCCCACTCCAGCCCATCCCACTCCAGCTCGTCCCACCAGTCCTTCTCGCAGTCCACAGCAGGGCGGCCATGACCGACGGCCGGGAGGCGCCTGAGGCCCCAGCATCCCCTGACCCTAATTGTCTCAAGAATGGGTGCAGACATCTTGGCCTCACATATTTGCTGCAGACTAGGAAGATCATGCAGGTAGATGTGCTTCAGCTTTGGGAATTCTAGTATACCTTCTCGATGGTCGGTAGCTATTCTGTCTTGAAACTGTGCTTCCACAGGGAAGACCTGCCTGAGATCACCACAATAGACGATGTGGAGGGTCTCCAAGTTGGGAAAATACGAGGACGGTGCGTTCCACGATAGCGAGAGGACAAATGTGAGCACTGGGCGGAGTGCGGTGTATGCTCATGACCGCAAAGGATGTAGTGTCCTTATAAGCAATTGTTCTTCCTTTGCTCCAAATAAAGTGGGCCATTGGGAGGTCAGCCGCCCAAAAGGTCTCCAGTTCTTGAAAGCACAGGACATCGTAGTCAGTGATGAAGACAGTGTCCAGCTTGGTGCATCTCTCGACTTGGCACCGCTTGAGGCGAGACCAATCAATTCCCTGCTTTCCTATAGACATCATGCGCTTAGGGATGATAGTGGTGATGGAAGAATTATCATGCACGTGCAATGACTCCACCTTCGTCATCACAAAGATTATAGCCTCCATCATGTGTACGCTCTCCACATTATTGTTGCTGATTCCCTCACCAATCTCCACATGGCAATCCAATGGCTGGAACTGTGGTGTACTGCTGTCGACATGATCAATAATTATCTCATCAATGTGGACATCAGTGTAGGTGCTGCAAGGAGTCTTGGAGATTAATGATATCTGTGGAGGTGGCCCGGTTACCTGTCTAGTGCTATAACAGCCCATCTTCTTCTTGTTGCACCTCTGTACTTCTTCTTCGCTAGTAGCAAATATGCAAAGGACTAGATTAAATCTATTAGCCTTCCAGCAAAATTCTTCATTACTTGTTAGCACCAATGACCGAACAAACCTCATGTCCATAACAACAACATATGCATCACAATATTCTTGTCCCAACAGGCGGACGAAAAAACTAGGTGAGCGGAGTATCCTTAGTTGTTGTAGTCCATTTTCTGGCCACAGTATTGAGCGGAGCTGCTCACATCCCAATAGAATGATTTGCTGGAGACTTGGGACATGGACCACTTTTAGGTCAAGTGTCTGGACCACGGATTCTGAGATGTCCAACTCCTTAAGGCTTGGCAATGGTCCACAGTTTGAAGTTCACCAATCTTGCACAACCGATAGCGGATCACGGGATATTTTATGGTCCCCTCCTGCTCGTGCATCTAAACTGAATGATTCAAGTGATGGAGGGACTCCTTCAGGGCCAACATGTTCTAACCCAACACAACCATCTAAAACCAGAGTCTTGAGGCCAGCTGCCCTTGATAGGCTCGGCAAAACTTGCATTGCGTTGTTCCTAGATAGGTCGAGGAGCTCCAACTTCTCCATATCGGTGAATTCATCCTTTCGGTCTGTCTCCCAGGAGCTTGTAGGCTCAATAACTCGAAGCTTGTGAATGTTGTGTAATAGTCTCCATGAAATATTGCTGCGCCAAATCCTTCCCTTCTTTATATATACCTCCCTAATGTTTGTAGCAATTTGCTCTATTATCTTTGGGAACAAAGTTAATTCCCAATCCGTGCAGCATATGTCCAACACCCACAAGCTCCCAAAAAAATCCATTTCTGGTCTACCTTGCTTTGGTGTTTCTTCTTGTGGTTCATCATCCTTGCAGCTATCTAATCCGAGGAATCTTAAGCTGCGGCAACAATGGAAAGGAGGTGAAGAAAAGTTGAAGGTGCAGCGGCATAGTTTTAGTACCCGAAGTCTGTCCGATTGGTGGAACATGTCATTTGGTAATGTGGCTAATGGATGATTAGATCCACTTTTGACTGCAAGGAAAAAGGATGTTGACTCTGGAGGTATAGTCACGGAGTCGGTGACAAAAATCCAACGGTTTGGAGGAGTGCCTAATTCATGACCAAACGAGGGCAACGTACTAGATGAGTATTCTTCCAATCGTAACTCTTGATGTAGAGCAATACTAGCATCCCATGCTTCTTCGTTTTCCTGACCTCCTTGTACAATAATCCCATCGCAAACCCAATAGTTGGAAGCATGGATAGCCCAGTTGTAGTCCATGATGTTGCCGCCCTGAGAATTTAATGACAATATATACGAGCAACACTCTGTAGCTATCTCAGGGGTGACACCAATCTTACCTGTGTACCGAGCAATTTCTCTAGCCTCTTCCTGTAGTAAATACTTCCACCCGTTAGCACTAAATTTATCATAGAGATACAGATGTGATTTATCCACTTTTTCTTTGATTTCTGGGTTAAGCCGAAGCCTCCCCATGAAGGTCCATAATATTCTACTGCCAGACCATTCAGGTCGAGGAATGCCAAAATCATACAAGTTAATCATGTTGTTGCTCCCATTGTGGAAGACCACTAAACATCTGTGTCCTTGTAAGGCTCGATGGATCTCTCCTGTGACGTCCTCTATCTCAACCCTAGAGCATTCTTCTACCCCATTAAAATCATCCTCCTCATCTTGTCTATCAAAAATAGACACTACATGTTGAGTAAGCTTCAGTTCCTCTGCGATTGTCCTCTGCAGTGCTCTTCGATTTTTCCACCTCGAGCAATCGATGTGGATGATCTTATCAAATATCTTTCTCAGAGACGGCGGAGGGTCCTTGGCTATGGCTCTAAGCCCTGCGGAAGCAGCCAGTCCACGCCATCCATCAAGGTAGATGGCCTTGTGTGCTCTGCTGCTCGTATCCTCTAGGTAAGGGGTTATCCATTTTACCGCTTCCTCGATGTTGTTCGAAATAATCCGCTGCATTAATTGATGGGAGTTACGTGAGGTCATTTCAGGTGTGTAGCAGTTTTCATTAAACAAGCAAATTGCAGGCAGAGCTACAAGTGATCAAGGGATGGAACTAACGGTTTGTTATGTTTTGACCAGGAACACTAAATTGGGCATTCATGCCTTCTCGTGAATACCTCTGTCAACTTGCGTACAGAAGCTAATCAACTAAATGAAGTTCACAATTACAAAATCAAAATATAGTCCCGTAGTCCATGAAGTTTGACTGTGTTCGCTATATATAGCTAGGTCTAGCTTTTTTAAACTGTTTGATTACCTATATACACTTCTATGACTCGGTGGAGTGGCTTATTTACTCGATTATGACGGTATAACTTCTGCTCCTCCGACTGCTCTCTCCTCCTCTCTTCCTCTCCCTCAACTGTGCTGCTCTCCTTCTCCGTTACCGCTACGCTAGTCACAACTCTGTGCGCCTCCTCCTCTGCCACACTCCTACCCTATCTCCCCCTACAGCCGACGATGATCTAGCCCCTTGCCACACCACCAGCTTCCTTGCCCCCACCGGCATTCTGTCTAACCTAACATTCTCTTAGCCCTCACCTCGCTGACCCGCCCTCCGGCACCACCCTCCACCATGCAGCCTCCCTCCGGCACAACCTGGGGAGGGGGCGTGGTGAACTCGGCGGTGACGGCGGCGCCACCCTCGTCGGTCATCGTGCGAGTGAAAACAAGCAAGAGAGAGAGGAAGTGAGCAAGAGAGAGAAGAAGCTAGGATGGTATATTGTTCCCTAGTTTTCGTCTATTTTAATAGCATGGTGGTGTATTTAGCCATTTAGGATATTAATTTTTGGTATGACTTGGTGGTGACGCATGCTAGACGAGATATCATTATTTGCAGTTCATGAAAGTCGCCCTCTTGCATTATATTGTATACCAAGATTCAGAACTTACATTTTAAAGAAGAGTGGTGAGTACATATACTAGCAGATTGGACCCTGGCCATATACCTAGGTCCAATCAGGTTTACTCTCTGAGCTACATGTCCAAATAGGCTGATCACCTAAGCCCACGGGCTGCCCGTATGCAAACCCTAAAGCAACAACCTTATAAGTGGTATTGGGCCTTCTCCCCCAAAAAACTAGTCCAATGAGTAAGGTATCTCTTACACTTATAAGTTGTGTTTTTTCCTTTCCCACAACCAATATGAGACTAAACCCAACATTCTCCCCCTTACACGTTGGTTGTGCACTTATGCAACCAGGGAGATGTTAGTTGCTTGGGCTCTAATACCAATTTACAGATTGGACCCTGGCCGTATGCCTAGGTCCAACCGGGTTCACTCCCTAGGCCACAGGTCCAAATGGGTTGACCACCTAAGAACACGGGCTGCCCGTATGCAAGCTCTAAAGCAACATCCTTATAAGTACTATTAGGTCTTAACCCCTAAAAGATTATTCCAATGGATGAGATCTCTCTTACACTTATAAACTGTGTTTCTTCCTTTTTCACAACTAATATGGGGCTAAACCTAACATATAGTACAACAAGAACAAAAAAATCTCACTAACAAGAATACTACCCTGCATCGTGAAAATATCATGCATGTGTACGAAGAAAAAATACCACTTCTGGCATGGCGAATTTCTCTAACCCATCAGCAGCTCCAGATGGATCTCCAGTTGCTAGCACCTACAACAGCGTATCAGCTGTGTTGGTGCATCGACATTGTTAGTCCATATACTTACTAGTTTCAAAATCAACCTGTAAACAATTAACATGGGCAAGAAGAGTCTCAGTACCTTAGTTGGCAGCTACGTATTCTGTGCTGATAAGATAACAGGAATGTTGGTGCTGTTTGCTCCCAGAAGAAAGACTTCTATGTCAGGTGAAGGAGGAAGAATGGAAAGAGCTAGCTGCAAATTTGCGTATGGTCTTGCTCATGAGCTTTTTCCATTGGTTTGTGTTTGGACTTTGGGGTGCTTTTACTAAAGCATGCGTGGCTCTTTGCTTGGGGTTGGAGCTAAAGAACAAAGATGGGATTGCCGTCATGCTCAAGTGACTTTGATGGATCGGAAGAGAATCCATCCAGCGCCAACGCTCCAGCTAAAAGACAAAGTGCCACATAACAAAGTTTTTAGAAATAGATCTTAACTCGAGTAAGTTCACATGCTCGTCTATGACCATATGTATGATTATTCAAATAGTTTCACTCTAAATATGTTACACACTGCACTCACAAAAGATAATCAATTTATTATATTCTACATATTTTCTTAGACATGTAGATCAGGAAGATCACAACATCACAACATGGCCTTTATAGTACCTCGTCTTGTCATCATCTCGGCCGATGGGTTTATTCCTTTTAATCAAGGACCCATAGTTGTGAGAAAAATTCTCCAGCAACGCAGGGGAACAACACCCTCCACTCAGTGTCCCAATCAAGCCGGATCAAAATCTGCATGCACTAGTCATGCAGTTGTGAGTAAGTCCCCAGGCAGTGTAGGGGGAACCACACCTTACATCCAGGTGCCCCGCCAGATCAGAATTTGCATGCGCCCATATCCACCCTCCGCTATTTGATATGACTCCAAACTTGGTAAATTATTCGATCAAGTCGTACATGATTGCACTATTTTACATTAGGAGATCGTCACAAGATTGTTATTAGGGTTATCTGGGTGGTTCTATTATAAACCACACATTCTCGTGCTACATTCGCACCAACCCCTCTTACTATTCACCTAGATATTTTAACCAAGTTGAGGGTTTTTAGAAGCATAAAATAATTGAGTTCTAACATACCAGCCACTTTGTAAGTTCAAGTTCCATTAAATTAGTTTTGGTGATAATGCGAAATACAATTGTAAGACTAACTTATTTATTAACTATAATATTGCCTAGGCTCATTTGGATGTAATAAATGATAATTGCAAATGTGAGACTAACTCGTTTATTGATTATGATGTTACTTAATCTTATTTGAATGAAAAGGTGAAAAAACATGGAGGTATGCACTCGACATCTTAGTCTTATATCTTGTTGTATTCCTCATATCCAAATATATGATTAAATGATAAATCTATATGTAAGACTAATATATTTGTTTGAGTATATTACTATCTTGTCTCATTTGGATGAAAAGGTGAGAATCATAGAGGTATGCATTCGATGTCATATTCTTATCTCTTATTGTATTCCTCGGATCTAAAATATAGGTTGAACTCCACCAATACTCTAACTTGAATATGTGCATGTATTTTTATTATACATTCTTGTATCCACACATTTAGGGGGTTCACTCTATGTTTTGTGGTTTCTTATAGCATTGATCTATATTTCCCTTTCAACACATATTAGGATCTAGACTTTGAAACGTATCTTGAGTATATAAAACTTGTATAGTTCATATATACTCATGGTTGATTTAACTCAATCAATTTCAATTGGGTTATCATCTGATTCCTCCATTATGCGTTAATGGTTAGATGATTAATGACAATCAGATGTGTAAGCTTTGCTAACAATTAATCTCAAAGATAAACAGTCACATTCAAATGAGTTAATTGCTTAAGAAAGCGCATCCTAGAGTATATAATTGTTGTGTACATGTTGTATACCTACAAATTATTTTTTATATCATTATTTATTGAGATTATCATGGATTACCAAAAAGGAAAGATTATAAATTCTAGTCTCTCTATTACGAGTTAATGGTAAAATTTTGATAATTAATAACAATTATTTTATGGACTAATATTTTTCATGAGTTAGATGAAAATGTTAGGTTCTATAAATGAGGATGACTTGGGATAACTTTGTATGTTGAAAATCATCAAGTCAAGATACATGATGAAAAATAGTTTCATGAGTTGAATGCCATCAAGAAGACGATCCTCTTCCATCGCCACATGCCCTCCATCCATCCGTCCGCCCCTTCATTTCCCCTTCTCTCTCTTCGACACGCGGGCCCCACCCGCCGAGGTGTCTTCCTCCTCCCCTTCTTCTTCCTCCAGCCGAGCGCCATGGCCACCCCGCTGAGCTTCGTTTTCCGGCTGGCCACACCGTCCAAAGCATCACCTCGGTCTCCTCTTCTCGCCCACACCTCACGCCTTCCAAGTCCGCCCATTAATGGCCTTCCTCTTTGCATTTGCACCACCCAAACCAGTTTGCTTTCTGTGAACTCTGGCGAGCCACGCCACCCCTCTCCCCTATAAAATCCCTCCCCGCGAGCATCCCTATTCCTTGCACCTCCTCCCTCTGCCCTCACTCTCCTCTCTCCGAGCTACCCCTCGCCACGCCATGTGTCTCTCTCTCTCTTCAGGCCCCGGCGAACTCTAGTAGGAAATTGCAGCTGGCTCAGACCGCTCCTTGTCTAGCCGCCACCACCTTTGCCTTCCCCTTGCCCTGGCGATCACCGTCCGCCCCTCGCCCGAGCCCCAACCCCACCAGGGCCGCACCGCAGAGAGCCGCCACCACCTCCGCCTTCCCATTGTCGGCTGCCACCAAGCCTCGTCGAGCCCCACGCCAAGGTGCATCATGATCCCCACAATCTCCTCTTCCTTCACCGCCCTCGCCGCCGCCACCAAGCGCCGCCCGGCCCGCCAAGCCACGTCGACACCCGACCAGCGTGGCGACCATGTGGCGACCCGGTGGCATGCCACGACTGCCACGTCAGCCAATCTCACCATGTTAGCATTTATTTTACAAAAATAATTAGATAAAGTGTTAATCTCCTGCTAAGTCATAAATCAATTTTTTTAGTATAAAAAAATTCCAGAAAATCAGCCTTGTCCTTTTTCTCTCTTTTAAAACTTCCGGAAAGCCCGTATTTGTTTATTTTAACTCTGATTGGACCTGTTCAAAATTTTAAATTCTTCTAAAATCCTAAACCACCCATTTCTAGACTCTTTTTGAATTTTTTGAATTTTATCACGTATAGATTACGATGATTCTGGAGAGTACAACTTTGACAACTCATACCAGGACTTTGAGCAAGGCAAGTTACACTTTTGATCTTGTTGCTCTCAGTAATTCAAATTATTTATGTTGTTTTAAATTATTATGCATACATACTTTTATTAAATTAGTTCAAATATGATTTAATTTTTATTTACACCAAATTTCTTTGTACATAGCCAAATTTGACATTGAACATCAACATGCCTTGTCACCTTAGATAAAGCTCTAGTTAATACACTAGTATGGACTAGAGAAAGTTTGTATCAAATGCTTAGACCAGCTTAGACATAATTTTGTTTTGGGATAACTTTTTCACATAAAATGATAAGCTTTAAAATGTACTCTTGACTTCGGTGAGTCAAAAATACTATGAAATATTTCCATATAAAATAGAAAAAAACTTGGTTTAGACTTAGGCAAATGGTTAGGTAGTGGGTGCTTGCTAGCATGCATTGTTGTTTGGTGACACAATGTTGATTGCCAAGCACAATGGATATATGGTTGGTGTCAGTTAAGGACTGGTCTGTAAGCTACTGTTGCAAAGCCCTTTCGTACTAGCACAAGACTAGTATGGGGCAATCCTAGCTGATTAATTTGCAGGTCCCAACCTGAGTCTCGCTGTAGGTTGATAGTAAGCGTGGCATAGGCCATGAGAAGTCTCACTCAGCTCAAGAGGGGGCTCCAACTTGTGGATTCAAGTTGTGGTGAAACATTAGTGTTGGCTTGACCAGGTTGAAGGCTTTGCATTGTAAAGGTCTTATCATGATCTCCTCACCGAATACCTAAGGAAGTATGTTAATCGCGTGGAAAAATGGAATGATCATGTCTTGTGGGTAAAACTATACAACCTCTGCAGAGTGTATAATCTATCTTGAATAGCTGTGCCCACGGTCATGGGCAAGCTAAGTAAATTTTTTTATGGATTAGACTTTGTTTTCAAAATGCTTTATGAAAACCTTATGGATGGATGGAATCCATGAGAGATAAAAAGCGTATGGATGTATAGAATCCGTATGAGATCTTTTTGGAAATGATGGCCCGACTGGGATGACCGTGGATAGGTTGGTGTTTGGTTGGAGCCTGCACTAACGATATTATTTTGTTAAAATCTTGTTTCTATTTATTGTATCAAATTTAGCTTTTGAATCTACTTACAATATTTATTTCAATTCTGCTTTTCGCTCAATTAACCTTACTATGCCTTCCTTTGTCAATCCATATGTATGCATCAACTCTGTTAAACCTCCTGGTGTAACTTGTGGAGTACTTTATGTGCTCATGTTGCTTAATTCATCATTTTTCAGAGGACAACTTCAACGGTGAGGATCGAGCGTATATGCCGCGTCTTCTTGTCGTATGCACGTGAGCAAGCTCGGTGGGCTTCTTCCGCCAGCTTTTTCCTTCCACTGCTTATATTTAATTTTGGCTTTATGTGTTGTGGATGTAAACTTTGGCCATCAAGCCCTTATTCAGTTAAATAAAGTTTGTCATTGTGCTTGATATGTATCCCTGTTATCACTGTGTGCACTAGCTGATCCTGGACTAGTACGATTAACATAGAGGGTTTGGGAGTTGTTGCTTTGAGATCCGACACTCGACGATGTCGACTAACACCGTGAGCTAGCGCCTCCGTTGTGGCACCACGTGGGCTGCATAACACACTCTTGTCCTAAGTGTCGTAAGAGTGTCTTCTACAGTCTCACCATCATGCCACAAAGGTGGCACTACCGCCGCCTCTCCATTGCTAGTGATATCCGGCCGCCATCCGATGCATCCAGTTTATATTATCTGTTAGGATCTCTGCTTCTTATATATTCTTGCCGTGTTAAAGAGTTGGGTTCGTTATCTTGTTATGATGTAATGGTGGATTCTAATCTTAATGAAAATGGAATATGTTGTTGTGTTTGCCACTATATTTACTTGTTTTCAAAGGGCATGGTGTTGGTGATATGCCCTAGAGACAACATGGAGATATTGAATATATCACATACTATGTTTATGACACATTGCTTTGTTCCTTGAAATAGACATTATCATTATTGATCAATGAGTATGTGACTTATTCATGAGACTCTTAATGCCAAAATGTTGCTATTTCTAAATGATCACCGATTATATTTCATATGAGGAACAAATATGATTCAAAGATCAACATATGTATTGATTGATGATCATGTCTCATGGATCATGGTATGGAGATACCAAATCAATAATATGGACATGTGTTAGTGAACATATGTTGGATAGACCCGCCATGAGACACCGCAGAGATTCCATGTGTCATCGTTGGTCTCAAGTAGTGTTTATGTGGAATCCTTAGACTTGAGATCATCATAGTTCCCAACATGCGTAGTAGCTTATTTTGGGACTACGAAACACTAATCCGTAACTGGGTAGTCATAAAAGTAGTCTTTGGGTTTGCCATGAAACATGTAGTGGGATGTGAATGATCAAGATAGAATTTGCCCCTCCTTATGGGAGAGATATCTCTGGGCCCCTCGATGTAATGGATTATGAAAGTGCATGGCCATGCCAAGGTGATTGAGGAGTCAATCACGAGTTTATAATCCATCACGGAATCGAGAGAGTGATTGAGCTATTAAGAGGATGACACATGTCTCGCCTTGAGCTTAATATATATCGTGAGGCAAAGGGATTAGTACATGAGAACATTACAGTTCGTGGATATGATCTTTACGTATACTTTGGGGTTAATATGTCTTACTAGAGGCCGCTATTAATGGGGTGACCGGAAGGTGTTTACGGTCGCGACCAAGTATACGTGAACCTCTGGTCGCACACTTAACGGGTTGGAACACTAATTCGAATGTTATTCGGATGTGGGCTCAATTTGGATAGAGATCCGGATAGACTCCTATTGGGCCTCGGTCCACGAGGCCCAAGTGAGGAGGTCTATATATATGGAGGCGAGGGGCTGAGGGGACGCATCTGATAATCCCGAGGTAAACTCTAGCCGCCACCTCCAGAGCCAAACTCTAGCCGCTCGCGAGTCTTGGTACACTCGCGATCGGCGCCCCGACCAGACGTGCGGATACCGGTGGGCGCCGCTCATTGCGGCGTTGATCGGCATCAACAACCTCTGATTGGATCGCTCGTGGTGTGGTTGATCGCGTGGAGGAGACGATCGGTTCGGGACGATCGGCTACTTCCACTACTACCTCGACCCGCGTGGTTGGATCGGCTTCTCCAACTCTTCTTCATTGCTGCTGGCGTCTAGTGGTAACGATCCATGATCCTCCTTAAGCATGATGTCCTTGTGTGCGCGGTAGAAATGTTTTGTTTTCTTCTTTCGTAGCCTACGCGCCATTCTTTACATAGGTATATCATGAACTATCACAGTTCTATATACCAACCGTCTGTGATACTCGCCAATCACAGACAGTTGGTAACTAGGACCGACTGTGATATGTGAGTATCACAGACAGTTTTTGTTTCGAGCCGTCTGTAATAGTTTTCTTCACAGACGGTTCTAGTTACAAACCGTCTGTGTTATCTTTATCACAGACTGCTCACAAACTGTCTGTGATAACATCTGATTATCACTGACATATAAATACAAGCGGTTTAGAAAACCGTCTGTGATGACAGTTCCGAACTGTCTATGATGACATTTTTTTAGTAGTGTTTCCTCGTCAACTTTAAGCTTTTAGGTGAATTAGTTGGTGCATGTAACTCAATATGATACCAGAATCAAGAGGCCTTGAGTTTAAGACCTAGCTAGCTGCAATTAAAAAATAATTGCAGCCCATTTGAGAGAGTGAGTGTTGAAGTATAAGTAAATTCCCTATTTTTTTATTAGCTTAAGTTTTGGGTGAATTGGTTAGTGCATGTAACTCATAAAATCTAGTGATTAGGAAAGAGGAAACAAGAGAGTGAACTCTCAATGGTAACCAGTTGCAATGATTATTCATAATCTTTATTTGCCATTGGATCTCATGGGTAGTTTTGCTTTTGGCCTTTCAATTGCTAAAGCATGCATGCATGGTTCCTGGTTTGGAGCTAAAGAATAAAGAGAGGAATGGCCATCATGTTAACAAAAGTTATCACCTGACTTTGCTGACTGGAAAAATGGAATGCATCAAGAGCCAGCACAAAGGGGGAAAGAATGGAATGCATCAAGAGCCAAAACAAAGGGAAAAAAGGAACAAGATATGCCAGTATAATGTTTCTATCTATGAGGCCTCACCTGTAGACTGTACTAACCATTGTTGTTTACGACTAAATTTATCATGTATGGTTTGGCATGTTTGCAGTTATAATGCTGCCCGACAATCGAAGCTACGGTTTACAGTCTACTACGTCCTTGAGCCTCAAAACATCTGCATCACTTGATTTTTGAGATGACTTGATTTTCCAATTTTCTAGCACGTAAGTGAACTAAATAGGTCAGGTCAAGACTACTGGAATTTTCGCCAAGAAAAGCTCAAGAAAACCGGAAGATTGTAACATTCTAAAAATTCACTTTTTTAAAAATTTACATTCAAATTAATTATTTAAAAGTGTATAGATTTTATTTGGATTTTATGTATAATTCTGGAAGGAAATCTCAAAGTTCCAATTCCAACCCGAAATTCCAAATTTGGATTTAAATTCTAAAAAATCAAATTCAAATATCCAAAATCTGAATACGTAGAAAAATGTCCGTTCTGTTTGTTAGGTCCAAGCAATTTTTCTTGGCCCATATTTACTTTTATTTATCTTTCTTTCTCTCTCTGCCATGGGTTATTGTTTATTGTCTTCGACCTTCGGCTGAACAGACCGCACAACAGAGAACGATTTACTGTTAATTTTGTTGTAGGGACGGGAAGGGTGTCCCATTCCAGTCTGTCCCACCATTCCTTCTCGCAGTCCACCGTCGGAGGAAGCTTGGGCTCGAGCTGACGGCGGAAGCAGGGGCGAAGCCAGCGGGGAGGCTTAGTAAGGCTCAAGCCTCACCTCCCGTGGGCGGCACCCCACCCTCCCGGCGAGCGCCACGGAAGCCGGCGCCGCCACCGGTGGAGGCCCAACAACAACAAAACTCAAAAGCACACTTCAAGACTTCAAATGGCGGCACACTTTCATTAACATATTCATCAAATTGGCCCATCAAAACACCCACTTCAACAAAGATTCTCATTCCACTGCATCGGCGGGCGGCGGTAGATCGAGCAAGAAGAGAGCGTGTCGGCGCCACCACAACGCTCGCGAGAGGCGGAGGGGCTGGGGCTGGGCGCCGCGGCGAACCTAGGTGGCGATGCAGCACCGCGGAGGAGCACCGAGTCCCGGAGGCAAGACGGGAGAACCGGAGTGGCGGAGGCGGAGACGGTGGAGTCTAAGCGAGGCGAGGAGGCGAGGCAAGAAGACGAGGAGCGAGCCAGCGAGGCAAGAATCTGAGAAACTGAGAGGGATAGAGAAAGAGGCGGCGGGTGGACAGATAAAGGCAGGCAGACCGCGGACGGATCACTGACGAGTGTCGAGCAGTCGAGGCGTCGAGCTGAAACAGAGTTGAGGAGATAGGGGTGGCCGACGGCTTGTGTTCAAAGTGGGTATTTTTTTTCTCTAATTTTTTCTTAGGAGTTTAGTATTTATAGCTTTGTATTGACAGATATTAATAATTTATTTATATATTTTACTATAATGGAGAAACGAACTTTGTGCAATTATTTCGCAAATAATTCAAGTAGTTCTCGTCCAACCGATGAGAGTACAACTCAACCAAAGAAGTTCGCAAATAATTTCTATATGAATTTGAAATTCTATAAGAGTATAAGACTATATTTGTGCCAATTTAGTTTAGTTCGATAAATAATTCAGCTCACTCTTAATTTTATTTCGGCCGCCCTTTGGCGGAAGTCGCCTGAGGCTCCAGCAGCCCCTGATGATGAATTATATAATATATGCAGCTAGCGGTGATCAAGTCAGTTCAAAATAAGAAAGCATTATCCTCATGCATGACTAACCATCCATCCATATACTGGCATCATGCGAAAACGCTATCACGCTTGCGCGCGTCGCACCAACTCCTTTTTAAGGAGTAAAGATTAGACAAGGTCCATATATAGACGGTGTAACCTGAAGATACACAATGTTTTTTTGGGAATTTACTGAAGACACATATATTTGTAGAGGGGAATCTAGGTACAAGTGGAAGTTGGTATTGGTTGCCAAGGAATTTATTTAGAAGATCCAATTTATAATGCGCCAAATACGCAATGCCTAGATTGATTAGCCAAGTTAGTCAGCTGGCACCGGCTGCATAGCCTCAGCTTCCTTCACTACTACAAAAGAGGCTAAACTGGACGGCTACATCACAGACGGTTCATACGGAAACCGTCTGTGATATTTTCACAGACGGTTTATAATAGAAACCGTCTGTGAAAAATCTAGACAACACAGACGGTTCGTTTTAAGAACCGTCTGTCAAATTTCACAGACGGTTCATAAAATGAACCGTCTGTGATAAGCGAGACAACAGAGACGGTTCGTTTTAAGAACCGTCCGTGATAAGCGAGACAACACAGACGGTTAATTTTAATAACCGTCTGTGGTAATCGATCGATAACCAATAATTGGTGTATACCCTGGATTTCGATCTCACCCGTCCATTCTCTCCACATCGAATGACAGACACCAGTTCCTCCCACTGCTCGGCTACTGGTCACGGGTGAGTTCATCCACTAGCTAGCTTTCCTGCATGCATCTCCCCTCCGCTGTGAGCTAGCGCCTCCGTCGCGGCACGGCGGGAGGTTGGACAACACACTCTTGCCGTAAGTGTCGTAAGTGTGTCTTGTTCAGCTTTAGCGTCGTGCCATGAAGGGTTCGTTAGCTTGTTATCCTGTAACAAAAAAATTTGCTTCTCCCCTCCGCTGTGAGCTAGCGCCTCCGTCGCAGCACGGCGGGCCGCTGGACAACACACTCTTGCCATCTGTGATATTTCAACATCACAGACGGTTGTTCGACAACCGTCTGTGATAACCTTCGATTATCACTGACCCATAAATTCAGATGGTTCACAAAATCGTCTGTGATGACGTTTTTGAACCGCTGTAATATTCGATAAAAAACACTTGAGATTAATTCATCAGTACCTCAAGAACCTTTTCCAAAATATCCGGCTTAAACCCGACGCCGTTTCCAGTGATGAGGTGAGGGCCTGCAATTAGGTAGGTTCATATAGAACGTATGTACACATGAATAGGATATCTAGTATGAAAAAGTAAATATTTTACAGAAAGCTATAGCTTACCTGGCTTACCACCATTCAGAACATTTGCTTGTGCAGTTTCAACTCCATAGATCTGCATACACACATAAACATCGCCAATTTTACAATATTCCAGAATAGTGATAAAATAGAATCTGATTTGGTGGTTGTCTTAGTTTCAGCCTTTGATGTATGCACTGTAGCATATTCAGAGCACCTTATGTAAGCCGAGCACCAGCCAATTAGCCATTGTTTTGTGGTGCACATTGCTTCCCAATTCTTGCATACATCTCTAATATTCTTATTTACAAATGTATCTGCGTTACTGCTTCTTGTTTAGTGATTCTTTTACATTATTCCAGTAACAAATGAATTGTTTGACAGAGAGGATAAACTAGTTGTCTCTACTACTTAGAGAGATTTGGTAATAGTGGTGGTGGTTCATCTGCCCCTTTCCTCCTCGGGAAATATATCAATGCCGACATGTGGGCCATCCTAATTTCTCATCGTCCCATTCCTCTTCCCTCTGCCACAGCCGCGCCCTCGCATAGCAATTTGTTTTGTTCCTCCTCTTTCACCCACAATGCTGCCTTCCCGTTCAAATAATCCTCCTCACGGATCATGTACCACCCGCCTGCAATATGCCAAGAAACCCATCCCTCGACATCCACATGGGCTCACCGGTGCTGCAAGCGACATGGGCAATAGAGAAGTTCATCGCAGGACAAATGCGAACACAATGTGGTTGGCGAGGTGGTGGCTGTGGCCTTTACTGTGGTGGTTCTTTTTGGATGAGGCTTGGGCTGGGGCCACTGTAATCACGGTGTGGCATGCCCGTTCATCTTCTCTCGACCACCTCTGGGTGTTAATTGTATAACATAAATATGGTGTAATTGATAAGTGCTATTATTCTTCACCTTTTGTAGTTACCAGACAAGCAGTCATGTTATCTGTGAAAGCATATAGTTGTGTTGAGTCACATAAAGCAGTGTGGACTTTTGTTCTGTGACCAATTGAAACTGTTGCTGCTTGATTTTTTAGCGCATTGGTTCTTGATTCTTGAAGACATTTAGTGTACTAGAGTGCACCAGGAAGAAGCATGCTCATATCAGAAGATGAGATTGTTTGCAATTTGGATGGGCTCATTGTGGATTACTATGTGATGCATGGCCGTTGGGTTCGTTCAGGTTTGATTGTGTCCAAAGTTAGTTGTTCACTTCATCCCGGTCCAAGTTTTTGCATGTATTTTATTGTCAAAAAACTATTAATTTCTCCAAGTAAACTGGCGGCCAGAGGTGTTTGTTGTTTAGCGGCGGCCAAGGTGATCTGTGTTCCGGCCTCTTGTCTTCTCTTCGCTTTCAGAGAGTTTTTTTTCCGTAGTTTTGTTGTGAGTTTAATTTTGAAGTAAAATTTTGTTGGGAGTTGGTTGAAAGAAAGGGAATTTATTCGACCTGTCATACCATATTGTGTTTTTGTTGTAAAAAGAAACTCTTGGGCTAGCTGCGGTTTGCTGGCCACTCTTGAAAATGTGATGATTTTTGTGGATAAACTCCTTAGCGGAAGAGAGGCTGATTTACGATATCTCTTCTATGCTACAGCAACAGAGACTATTTCTCAAAAATAGGATCAATTTGAGATGAATCAGCCAATCAGGTGCGCCAGCTTCTTCTGCAACTAGGAAGGCTTCTGAAAGACATGGAGCCATTCTCATCATGAGGATTGTTGAAGAGAATAAGAGGCAGCAGAGCACAGAAGAGATGTCTGAAGTGATATTTCTTTCTTTCTTTCTTGAGGATGCTACTGTATTAATCACTCACAAACTCTTTCTTGGGTCTTTTGCAAGCAACACTTTCACATCATGGGATTATGTTTTATGACTAATAGACACAACACAGGTCATAAGCACAGCTGACCCTCTTATTTCAAGCACACACATAACCGCAATCCAAACCAAAAAGATTGTACGAAAGTCTCAAAAGAGAGGCACACACAAATTAAAATAGTTTCAAGCACATCAGCTAGGTGTATGCACGTATCATGCATCAAACACCAGTTTATTCTTCAGAAAACACACCAACTTGGCAAGCAAATAGTTGAACCGTTGTAGCAATGGCAGCAGTAGAAGGCAGCAAGACGTCGTCGTCTTTCCACCACCAAATCTACACAGGTAGGATAACAATACACATGATTAATGGAAGCATAATGGATCGTTGAGGACAATAGCAGAAATGAGCAGATAAAGGAATTTAGTGCACGGAGGGATTTAACTTGTTCCTATGCATCTTATGTATGTGTTTTATTTGCAATTCAGACAGCACGTACAAATTGCAATTTTAGATGCACAGGATCTGTAGATGTTAACAGTATAAGATACATGCATGATAGAAAAAGAAAAAGAAGGGATGCATGTATACCTGAACAGTCAGGTCGATTCACCGGAGAACTGTGCCTCTGGGCAGAGGCTTCTTGTAGTGCTGTGGGTGGCGCGGGTTGAAGAGGGATGGGTCGTGGCCGACATCCTTCCCATCCCACTCCAGCTTCTCCCACCAGTCCTTCTCGCAGTCCACAGCAGGACGGCGGCGACCGACGGCCGGGAGGCACCTGAGGCCCCAGCATCCCCTGACCCTGATCGTCTCGAGCATGGGTGCAGACATCTTGGCCTCGCATATCTGCCGCAGACTGGCGAGCTCATGCAGGTAGATGTGCTTCAGCTTTGGGAATTCTAGTACACCTTTTCGATGGTCGGTAGCTATTATGTCTAGAAACTCTGCCTCCACGGGGAATACCTGCCTGAGATCACCACAATAGACGATGTGGAGGGTCTCCAAGTTGGGAAAATATGAGGACGGGGCATTCCACGACAGCGGGAGGACAAATGTGAGCCTGGGGCAGGAGTGCAGGTGTATGCTCCGCAGCTTCGCAAAGGATCTAGTGTCCTCACCAGTAAGTGTTCTTCCTTTGCTCCAAATGCAGTGGGCCATCGGGAGGTCAGCTGCGCAAAAGGTCTCCAGTTCTTCAAAGCACCAGTCATCATAGTCAGTGGTGAAGATAGTGTGTAGCTTAGAGCATCTCT
Source organism: Bonia amplexicaulis (assembly GCA_036346245.1). Lineage (NCBI taxonomy): Eukaryota > Viridiplantae > Streptophyta > Magnoliopsida > Poales > Poaceae > Bonia > Bonia amplexicaulis. Next base: position 1,447,203 of record CM070745.1, read on the forward strand.
CGACACAGCACCTCTTGAGACGAGACCAATCAATTTTCACCCCTCTTGCGGACATCATGCGTTCAGGGATGACAGCGGTGATGGAAGAATTGTCGTGCACGTGCAATGACTCCGCCCTCCTCATCACAAAGATTATAGCCTCGATCACTTGTACGCTCTCCACATTATTGTAGCTGATTCCCTCACCAATCTCCACATGGCAGTCCAATGGCTGAAACTGTGGTGCACTGCTGTCGTCATGATCAGTAACTATCTCATCAATGTGGACATCGGTGTAGGTGCTGCAAGGAGTCTTGGGGGTTAACGACTTCTGTAGAGGTGGCCCGGTTACTTGTCTACTGCTATAACAGCCCATCTTCTTCGCGTTGCACCTCTGTACATCTTCTTTGCTAGTAGCAGATATGCAAAGGACTAGATTAAATCTATTGACTTTCCAGCAAAACTCGTTGTTACTTCTTAACACCAAGGACCGAACAAACCTCATGTCCTTAGCAACATATGCGTGACAATATTCTTGTCCCAACCGATGGACTAAAAACCCAGGTGAGCGGAGTATCCTTAGCTGCTGTAGTCCATTTTTTGGCCACAGTATTGAGCGGAGCTGCTCACATCCCAATAGAATGATTTGCTGGAGACTTGGGACATGGACCACCTCATCTTTCAGGTCAAGTATCTTGATCATGGATTCGAGATGTCCAACTCCTTAAGGTTTGGCAATGTTCCACGCAGTTTGAAGTTCACCAATCTTGCTGACCGACCAAGCAGATCACGGATATTTTATGGTCCCCTCCGGTTCGTGCATCTAAGCTGAATGATTCAAGTGATGGAGGGACTCCTTCGGGGCCAACATGTTCCAACCCAACACAACCATCTAGAACCAGAGTCTTGAGGCCAGCTACCCTTGATAGGCTCGGCAAAACTTGCATGGTGCTGTTCCTAGATAGGTCGAGGAGCTCCAACTTCTCCATATCGGTGAATTCATCCTTTTGCCCTGTCTCCCAAGAGCTTGTAGGCTCAATAACTCGAAGCTTGTGAATGTTATGTAGCCGTCTCCATGAAAGATTGCCACGCCAAATCCTTCCCTTCTTTATATATACCTCCCTAATGTTTGGAGCAAATTGCTCTATTATCTTTGGGAATAAAGCCAATTCCCAATCCGTGTTGCATATGTCCAGGACCCACAGGCTCTGAAAAAATCCCATTTCTGGTCTATCTTGCTTTGGTGTTTCTTCTTGTGGTTCATCATCCTTGCAGCTGTCTAATCCGAGGAATCTTAAGTTGCGGCAACAATGGAAAGGAGGTGAAGAAAAGCTGAAGGTGCAATGGCATAGTTTTAGTACACGAAGTTTGTCCGATTGGTGGAACATGTCATTTGGTAATGTAGCTAATGGATGATCAGGTCCACTTTCGGCTGCAAGGAAAAAGGACGTTGAATCTGGATGTACAGTCATGGAGTTGGTGGCAAAAATCCAACGGTTTGGAGTGGGCAAACTACCACCAAACGAGGGCAATGTACTAGATGAGTAGTCCTCCAATCGCAACTCTTGTTGCAGAGCAGCACCAGCATCCCATGCTTCTTGGTTGTCCTGGCCTCCTTGTACAATAATGCCATCACAAACCCAATAGTTGGAAGCATGGATAGCCCAGTTGTAGTCTATGATGCTGCCACCCCGAGAATTTAATGACAATATATACGAGCAACACTCTGTAGCTATCTCAGGGGTGACACCAAGTTTACTTGTGTACTGAGCAATTTCTCTAGCCTCTTCCTGTAGCAAATACTTCCACCCGCGACGACTATATGTATCATAGAGATATAGATGTGATTTATCCACTTTTTCTTTGGTTTTTGGGTTGAGCCGAAGCCTCCCTCTGAAGGTCCATAGCACTTTATTATCATTAGGACTAAACCAGTCATGTCGAGGAAAGCCAAAATTGGCTATGTCAATTGTGTAGTCACTCCCGTTGTGAAAAATCACCAAGCAACTGAGGGCCCTAATGGTTTGATAGATCTCTCTTGTGACGTCTTGCATCTCTTCTCTAGAGCCTTCTTCTACCCCGTTGAAATCATCCTCCTCGTTTTGCCGATCAAGAATAGCCATGACCCGCTGAGGAAGCTTCAGTTCCTCCGCGATTGCCCTCTGCAGTGCTCTCCGGCTTTTCCACCTCGAGCAATCGATGTGGATGATCTTGTCAAATTTCTCCCTCAGAGACGGCGGAGGGTGCTCGGCTATGGCTCTAAGCACCGCAGAAGCAGCCAGTCCACCCCATCCGTCAAAGTAGATGGCCTTGTGCGCTCCACTGCTCATATCCTCTAGGTAAGGGGTTATCTCTCGTACCGCTCTCTCGATGGTGTTCAGATCAAGAAACTGCATTAATTGATGGCAGTTAGTTGAGGTCACAATTGATAAATCCTAGTCATGCAACTAAATTAGGCTATACTTCTCGTATCCTCTACATAACGGGTTAATTGATGCTGTGCAGCAGTTTTCATTAAAAAAAGGGTGAAATTAATTAATGGTCCTATTCATGCAACTAAATTGTTATGTTTGTTATGTTTTGGCCAGGAACACTAAATTGGGCATTCATGCCTGCTGGTGGTACTTGTGTCAACTTGCATACATAACAGAATCCAATCAATGTGGAAATCAAAATATGTGTGATTAATAGCACCAAGGTGGATTTAGCCGTTTAGGATCTTAATTTTTTTGTATGATTTGGTGATGACGTGCGGTAGCCGAGATATCATTATTTGCAATTCCTGAAATATCGCCCTCTTACATTACATATATTGTATACCAAGATTTAGAAGTTACATTTTTAAGAAGAGTGGTGAGTACATATACTACAAAAAGAACCAAAAAAACTAACAAGAATACTACTCTGCTTCGTGAAAATAGCATGCATATGTACGTAGCAAAAAACACCTCTTCTGGCATGGCGAATTTCTCTACGAAGGTCCGGGAAACACAAGACTAATTGAAAAAGTAACTAAATCCAACTAAACGAGGTCACTTCACTGTAGAAGCGATTGGTGCAATTAGGTCATGTTCTTTTCGACTTCTAAAAGCTACTTTTAGTTGAGCTCACTTCACTGTAGAAGTGATCGGTGCAATTAGGTCTTGCATTTTTTTGGCTTCTAAAAGCTACTTTTAGTTGAGCTCACTTCACTGTAGAAGTGATCGGTGCAATTAGGCCTTACTCTTTTCGGCTTTTTTACAGTAACTAGCTTTTAAACAGAGTATCTTTTCAAGATAGGGTCTACTAGTTAATTGTAGTATATAATGTAGCGACTTCATTTATATCGACAAAAACCGCACACGAGTTTCTGTTACTCTGTAATCTTTCATACAAACAGTTTAAAAGCTACAAACCGTAGCAAAAAAGAACATGCCCTTAATGGTTTGGGCCATGCAACTAACTGTTGTTAAATTGGGCATTCATGTCTGCTCGTAAGTACTTGTGTTAACTTGCATACAGAAGCTAACCAACTAAATATATAGCCAGGTCTAGATTTTTTTCAACTGTGTGATTATGATTCGATGGAGTGGCTTGATGGTGTTTGGACCGACATGTGAAGCCGTTTGTTGAGGTCACTTCACGTGTGAAGCAGTTTTCATTAAACAAGCAAAGTGCAGGTAAAACTACAAGTGATGGTCCGAGTCATGCAGTTTGGCATTCATGCCTGCTCGTGAGTACTTGTGTTTACTTGCAGCTAACCAACTAAACGAGGTTCACAATTTCGAAATCAAAATATATAGTCCATGATGTTTGGCTGTGTTCGCTATATATTGCAGGTCTAGATTTTTTTTTACCTATGTATATACACTTTATGACTCGGTGGAGTGGTTTATTTTAATAGCACCATGGTGGATTTAGCCGTTCAAGATCTTATTTTTTGGTATGATTTGGTGATGACGCGTGCTAGTCGAGGTATCATTATTTGCAATTTCTCAAATGTCACCCTCTTGTGTGACATATATTGTATACCAAGATTCAGAGCTTACATTTTAAAGAAGCGTGGTGAGTATATATAGACTAACACAAGAACAAAAAAACTCACAGGAATACTACTCTGCTTCATGAAAATAGCATGTATATCTTTACTATTATAAAAGAAGGAGTTAGTGGCACGTTCGTTCCCTTCTACTCTTTCTCACAAAAGGCAGCGCCGACATGTGGCCCTAAAAGACCTGCGCCGAATCTTCTCCTCCGTTCTCTGCGTCTCCCCGCCTCCTCCCCCGCTCGGCCGTTCTCCGCCGCTCCGCCTCGCCTATCCCTGCGCTTTCTCCCCACCGAATCCCGTCGCTCCTCCTCCTCCTCCGCCCGCCTGCCCGCTCCTCCCCTTCCTTCTCCACCGCCCGCCCGCCTCCTCCCTCCCTCTTCCGCCTGCTCCGCCTATCGCTCCTCCCTCCCTTCTCCACCGCTCCGCCTCGCCTCCTCCCTCCCTTCGCCGCCGCTCATCGCCTCCTCCTCCCTCCTTTGCCGCCTACCTCGCCTCCTCCTCCCACCCCACATCGCTGCCGCCTCCTCCCCCGCCTCCTCCACCGCCTCCTCCCCGCTCCACCACTCCACCATCGCCTCCTCCTCCCCACCCTCCGCTCCACCACCGCCTCCTCCTCCCCCACCCGCCGCCTCCTCCTCCTCCTCCCCTCCTCCCTCCTCCGCCTCCTCCTCCCCACCCCTCCGCTCCGCTGCCACCTCCTCCTCCCCCCTCCTCCACTCCGCCGCCTCCTCCTCCCTCACCCTCCGCCTCCGCCGCCTCCTCCTCTCCCACCTCGGCGCAGCCGCCTCCTCTGTAAAAGATATGGACCACACCTTCCCCCTCGCATAGCCAACCTCAGAACACACCATCACGTTGCGAAAACCAACATCACGTCTTCCCCACGTCCTTCGCTCAGCGAGGGTCACATGCAGAGATGCTGATTGGGAAGAAAAGACGCTGGGGGCTTAAACTCAAGGTACCAATTTACATGTTTCCTCGTTGATCTATTGCAGAATCTTTTCTTCCTACTAAAAGTGCTTGGTTTGATGTGGTTAGAGTTTCTTTGGTACAAAAAGGGATACTTTCTTCCCTAGACCAAGTGTTTGTACTTAAGCCTACAAATTCCCTTTTGTGATTTTTGCTTTGCCATGGATGTTGTCTGAGACAAAACAAATCTTTTTGAATGTGCCTCAGAGAGCTAACTGAGACAATGGGTTCTGACTGGGAATCCTAAGCACCAATCTAACTGGGAATACTGAATGCTAAAGACCCTACGATGTGGAGTGTTGCTATTGAGAGTTATAAAGTGCTAATTAGGTTCTTGTCATTGATGACATATAGTATCTACAGGTTTGGCTAATATTTAATTTAATTTTAATAAAAATCTTTAGAATTTTCTGCTCCATGCTAGGTGAGATGATGATTAATTACACAATTTGGGTTTTTGTTACATAAGCGTCGGACTACAAGCATTGGCAATGCTTGAGCGTACACTACTACAAAAGAGGCTAAACGGGCGGCTACATCACGACGGTTCATACGGAAATCGTTCGTGATATTTTCACGATGGTTTATAATGGAAACCGCCTGTGAAAATCTAGACAACACTGACGGTTCGCTTTAAGAACCTGTCAGGATTTCCTGCACGGTTCAGAAACAAACCGTGCGTGAAAATCTAGACAATGAGACGGTTCGCTTTAAGAACCGTCTGTGAAATTTCACAGACGGTTCTTAAAACGAACCATCTGTGATAAGCTAGACAACACAGATGGTTAATTTTAATAACCGTCTGTGGTAATCGATCGATAACCAATAATTGGTGTATACCGGATTTCGATCTCACCCGTCCATTCTCTCCACATCGAATGAGCGGGCACCGCCTCCCACCGCCGCCCTTATTAATAACTCCTCATCTACATTTCCACCGGTACTAGTCACGGGTGAGTTCATCCACTAGCTAGCTTTCCCGCATGCATCTCCTCCGCTGTGAGCTAGCGCCTCCGTCACAAGACGGTGGGAGGTCGGACAACACACTCTTGCCGTAAGTGTCGTAAGTGTGTCTTGTTCACCTACCGCCGTGCCATGAAGGGTTCGTTAGCTTGTTATCCTGTAACAAAAAATTTGCTTCTCCTCCGCCGTGAGCTAGTGCCTCGTCACAGACGACGGGTCACCGGACAACACACTCTTGCCGTAAGTGTCGTAAGTGTGTCTTGTTCGGCACCGCCGTGTCATGAAGTGTTCGTTAGCTTGTTATCCCGTAATAGATCCGAATGTGTTGTTATGTTTCCGTGTGCATTTCCTTGTTTTCCGTCTCAGATTTGCTTGTTTTCAAAGGGCATGTAACAAAAATTTGGACACCGCTCGTAGGCGGCGTCGGAGAAGACGAGTATCACAGACGGTTGTTCTTGATCAACCGCTCGTGATACTTTAGTATCACAGACGGTTTTTATTATAAACCGTGCGTGATAATCGAATTATCACGCATGCTTTTTATTACAAACCGTCTGTCATAGTAACAACCAATCAAATTGCATGCAGAGACAGGGATCATAAATAAAAGGCAAATTTATTAATTTCAATTCGAGGCAAATTTATTACAAAAGTCGCAGAGATAAAGAGATTGCCAGATTCTAATCTTCTGGGCTTCGTACGCTTCTTCTTCGACTTTGGGACTTGGAGGAGCGCCCGCTGAGTTCTCGAACGCCGTTAAGATTGTCCTTGTCCTCAGCACTTCCTCCTCCAGCATTGGCAAATGATCAGTAGCGTACGTCATAAGCTCGTAGAGGATAGCATTATAAGATTCCTCAGAATCTGCCGTTTCTGCTTGAGCGGCAATGCTATCCATCAATCTCTCCATTGCCACAAATAAGAAACGCCATGTAGTTCTTCATGGAAAAAGGAGAATTGTCGGAGTAGAGAATGTAGTGGAGGAGGAAGAATACAATCAATTTGACGAGTTACCTCCTTTTGAAATGGCATAAGGGTCGATTTACTAACAACGTGAAGAAACTAGTTACGACGCATTGATCATCATGAAGGGCTCATTTTAAAGGACATAAGCAAGTACAATGAGAATGAGCTTCATATATGTGGGCATTTGCATATATGTATATAACAACGCATTTGTGTGATGTATATGTGAAAATGTGTGATGTAGTCAATTTTGAGAATGAGAAAATATGTAAAGAAATATACTGTGTGAATGCCGCTGGTTGGTGTTGTATATGAATGCAGCTAGTTGGTGTTGTATATGAATGCGTGCAAGCTGTTGGTGGTTGATCATGAATGTAGCTGGTTGGTATTTGTCTGAAGTAATAAAGGCGGCTTATCTCAGACGGTTCTACACTTATAACCGTCAGTGATATAAATATCACAGACGGTTCTACACTTATAACCGTCTGTGATAGTATAATATCGCAGACGGTTGCAATTTATAACCGTCAGGATATTGATATCACGATCGGTTCTACGTGTAGAACCGCTCGCGATAATCCTCCCTATAATAATCTCGCCTAGGGTTTTCCGCGCCGTATGCTGCAGTTATATTCTACATCTAAATCCCGATCTGTCTTGTCGCCTCCGCCACCACGAGCCCTCGCCGCCGCCTCCCGAGCCCTCCGATTCAAGACCGACGCCACTCGCCTCCACGCCCGCGCCCGAGCCCCGCCGCCGCCTCCCAACCCTCGCGGCCGCCGCCTCCCGAGCCCTCGCGCCGGTCGCCGCCTCCCGACCCCTCGCGGTCGCCGCCTCCCGAGCCCTCGCCGCCGCCGCCTCCCCGACGCATAAGGACTAAGGTAACCTTGTGATGCTATGATTTGCTTCATGTTAGAACTCCAAATCCCGCAAATGTTAGAAAACACACTAGGAACTACTCACCCGCAAATGTCGGTTCATGTGCTCCTATTCAACTTATTTTTCAGCTAGGCGATGAGTACATGGCTTGCTCATATGATACTACGATTTGCTCATGACTAAAAGCAAGCATGCTTCCTGTAGCCACATAGAACTTTGTTTAGAGACATTATAGTAATAATATATGCCAGATAGACCTTCAAAGGGCATGAAGCAAGTGGTACACTCTAGTGTATCGGATTCAATGAACTTGATACACCGGTTTGTGCCATTTGCATCATAGCCCTCACGCCGCCCTCCCTCCCTCTACTCCTCTCCTCTCTTCCAATTCAATATGATCACTTATTTTATCCTTATAGACCCACCAATTGAGCAACATGTCATCCGTGTATTCTTCAACACCATCGCCGGAGGCGTCCGCTCCAACATCAAGACGCCAAGGAAGAGGGCTATCAAAGAAGCCTAAGGGCCGATTTACCATCACAGTGGTCGATGCATCTGGGGTCCCTCCTTCCTCACAAAGCGATTTATTTCGAACATTGATCGGAATAGTTGCACGAGAGCGAATTGAGATCACATTCAATTCGTGGAAGAACGTTCCTGAGACTCGGAAACGTGAGCTGTGGACCCAAATTTTGGCATCGCTCGAGATCCCGAAAAGAACACCAAGACGCCGTGCAACGACAAACCTACCTAGCGGCTTGCAAAGTATGGAAGAACTTCAAGAGCACGCTTGTCAAGAAATACGTGGAGAAGGACGAAACGCCTATTCATAAATACCCATTCCTGGAACCACAGTGGGAAGAGTTCAAGGCGATGAAGACAACTGAAGATTTTAAAAGTACAAGTGTGGCGCATAAGGCCCTCCAAGCAAAAAACACACACCCCCACGGACTTGGCACACTGGGTATGTGGGTAAAATCCCGCATGGAGGACGGAGGATGATTTGGCATATCAACAGACATCTCCCGCCATTTTCCAATATCCCTGATGAGCGCTCGAAATTGGATTAGAGCAAGGTCATCTACAACGACAATGGGACGCTCCTTTCAAACTGCAGACAAAGAAGTGTCCTAGCGTCGGTAAGATATCAATCAAGTGCGAGCTTGTAATTACTCGAACTTCATACGAATTGAAATGACATGTCGTGCTCTTGCGGGAAGAGCCGAGTTTTGAATCTACCGTGGGATCATTCCATGGAACAAGGAGAATGATATGCTCTCCGTGGCCTCGAAAACAAGGAGCACCCGGGCACGAGAGGCCTTTGGCTTTACGTTCCTTGGAAATATGGTTTCCAAGATGACTCAAATGTATCACAGAGGAAGAGAACCAAAGCCGAGCTACGAGAAGAGTTCAAGGCAACTCTTAGAGAGGAGATAATGGGTGAGTGGCTGATGTAATCGAGATGAGGTGCGAAAACAAACAGAAAGTCACACTCGCCGCTCCCGTGGTAGCTAGCCCGCATAACCATCCGAGTAGTTGCGCGTCCAATCCGACGGAAAGCGTGGCCAAATTTCCTGTGGACAACATTCAGGTAAAAATTATTATCTCTCCAATGCTTGCTCCATTCATAGACTTTTATGTATTAGCCTACGAAGTGCAGGCTCCAAGTGAGATGTGCCTCCGTTCCCTTGTACGCTGCTTGGGGCCAGGCATATTAGTCTGGTATCGGGGCTAGGGTGCACGGTCAACCTTTAGCGCCAGGCTACGCAAAAGTTAATGTGGATGGTGTGCATGCCAATTTTGAGGTCGTCCCGCTACCGAAGGCCCCCAACGACGAGATCGGGACTCTAGGGCAGGTCATTGGAACATTCATCCAGTGGCCCAAATGCGACATCTCCCTGGAGGCTTCTTCACCGGTGGCCGCACTGTATGGGCAGACGAACCGTAGCTACAAGCACCGGTGTTATCTCCACAACGGCAAAGACGAACCGAGCTAGCGATGGTGCTATCTCCACAACAAGAAGACGAACCGTAGCTAGCGATGGTGCTATCTCCACAACGGCAAGACGAACCGTAGCTAGCGCGGTGCTATCTCCACGGTGCTATTCTCGCCAAAGCAACTTGTGGTCTCGAACCATTACGGTCATCTACCATAAAGTCGACCTACGATCGAGGTTGGGCAAGGGCAAATCAAAGATGAAGGATGATGACGATCCTCAGACATGCCATTGGCCCGCAAATTTGTGCTAAGCGAGCCGATGATATTCCGCAAGAGCAACTCGTAACCCTAGGACTTGGTTGCCAAACATTACACAATTGGTATATGCACAATCCAATAGGCCGAGGCGTAACGGCGCCGTATCATCACAAATTCAAGCGGAACATTTCAAAGACGAAGTTTAGGATTGTGTCTTCGTGGTGACCTTTGACGATATATTTGATCTTTTCACGCCAACGCCTCGACGCCTCACTGCTCGATGCCGGACGCCGTAAGTCCGCATAATTACGCTCTGCTCACGCCATACCAATATGTGTCACAATTTGTTGCTTCTCCGTATATATATAGATTCATGCCGACCAAAGCTAGATCATCGAAATTACCAATTGGTTTCTGGACCCACGCTGGTCGCCATTGATATCATCAACGAGGATGCATCCTTCGTCGAGAGCTATATTACAATGACACTGCTGGCTCACCGCGATAAGGATTTTGTTCTTATACCATACAATGAGAACTTCCATTGGATTTTAATTGTAATTATACCAAAATGGAATAAGGCTATATACCTTGATTCTTTAAGTAAGAACAAATCCAAGTACACACTATCGCGAAATACTCGATAGGTAAGTACATTGTACATTGTACTCTTTTTCCTTCCGAATGACTAATCTAACTTTTTCGAATAACGAAGGTCGCTTGTCGCATACATTCAACAAACACGTGGTTTCACGACGGGCCAAGCCCTTGAAACATTCTCGCAATTTTCGGTATTCACTAGCTACATATTAATTAATCCTATACAACACTTAGCAAGTAATGCCTTTTGATTTAACACATTCTATTTTTTGCAGTGCCACCAACAGGAGCTGGGTAACACATGTTGATACTACGTGTGCCACCATATGAGACTACTCCTCGATTCCTCAAGATCGGCAATTCTAAGGTTTGTCAATCTTCCCACATTCATTTCATACTTGTCACGTTATATGTAAGCTGCTGATTTTCCTATCGACAGTCGCTCATCCCTACATGTGCGTTGAAACAGCTGGACTTTGCAAAATTCGAGGAGAGTTCGCTTGGTTTTTGTGGAGTCTGATCATCAAATCCAATGGAGAGTTCCATCACAAGACCGTAATTGTGAATTTGTTAATGGATATTAATATCATTTCAATTAATTCATTTGCAAAATGGATGCTTTATGTTTGTGAATGAAATGTGATGTGAATGAAGTGTGATATGTTTGTCAAATGAATTGAGATCTCGAATTGTATGTATACATATACTGCTCATCTGCTTGTTTTCGAGGGCATGGCTAGCATTTCTGAGGCTAGCCAATAAACAGAAGTAGAATTGTCGGAGTAGAGAATGTATTTGGGTGTAAGGATATAATTGTAAAATACTCCCCATATGAATATATAAAGCCACCCAGGCCATGGGGAGAGCCCAAGCATTGCTCACCTAACTCTCCGCTACCATCTATACAGTTTGGTCCGTAGACACAACAGTTGGCGCCGTCCGTGGGGATGACAAGAGCAAGCTCCAAGATCTGAAGAAGGATGGCACCAAAGAAGGCTTCGTCATTGGAAGCGGAGAAAAAAAGAGGAGCCCAACGGAGATGTGCGTCGACACTAGGGCCTTCGGCGCATGGATCCAGAGTCACCCCTCGCCCAGGACCTACAAAAATTGACGTGACCGGAGGGCTTCAAGTTCCCCAACGCTATTGAGCCGTACAAGGGCGACACGGACCCTTAGGAGTTCATGCGCGTGTACGAGACTACCATCGAAGCTACAGGTGGGGATGACACCACCAAAGCGAAGGGGCTCCCCCTTGCGCTGCAGGGCATAGCGCTCTATTGGTTTTTCACCATAGAGACAAACTCCATCTACACGTGGGAGCAGATCCGCGATCGCCTCTACAATAACTTCTAGGGGAACTACGTCGACCGCGTCAATGTGGATCAGCTCTTCGCTGTCAAGCAAAAATCCGCGGAGATGCTTCGGGAGTACTTCAAGCGTTTCGCCAAGATCCGCTGCCAAGTCAAGAATGTCAACGACACGACTATTATCAACGCAGCAATACAAGGCCTCCGCCTGGGGCCGTTGGCTGAGTACAATGTGCACAAGCCAATCAAGACGGTCGTAAAGCTCTTCGACAAAATGGAGGAGTACGCGAGGGCGGAGGAGGACGCTCGTCGGCGCAAAAGCAACAACCCTGACACCTGTCAAGCGGAGGACCCGTTGAAGCACGAAGGCTCATCAAAGAGGGAGGACTCCTCCGGGGGCAAACGCAAGCAAGAGTCTCCAATGGACGCCAAGAGCAGGCAGGACTCGAGTAACAAGCCCAAGCGTAACCAACATAGATCTCAAAGGGTTCGCTATGTCCTCGACATCGAAGACGGCTCTGAGGACGTCACCCCCGCCTTTCGTGGACGGGACCGTAGAGGGCGGGGGCGGGTTACGCCGCGTAGAGTAGGAGAACCGGGACTACAGCATGTGGTGCGAGGTGTATGGCTGTGGTGACCAATTGACGCGAGCATGCACCACCATTACGGCACTGCGTCAAAGCTCCATCAGGGACCAAACCCTGGGGGCAGTGCCCCCTATCATAGCTCATGTACAGCAACCCCAAGAGGGCCCCCTGCGAATTCAAGCCCCGGAGAGGGCCCAGCATCGAACCATAAACGTCATCTCCGAGGGCTCTTCCTTGGAGCTCTCCTCGGCGCAAGCACCGCCCAGGTGGGCACAGCGCGAAATCACCTTCACGCCGGCCGACGCTGAGGGTATGGAGTTTCCTCATCAAGATCCCCTGGTCATCCGGGCCGCCATCGCGGGGCGCGACGTCCGACGAGTCCTGGTCAATGGAGGCAGCTCCGCGAACATCTTGTTCGCGGTGGCTTTCAACCAGATGGGGATCCCCCAGACTCTCTTGGGGCCTTCGGGAGCCCCATTGGAGGGCTTCGGGACGGCCGAGTGCCCCGCCGTAAGCTCGCAAGTCTCTTTGGGCCAGGGCGACAACGCGATAAGCGATGACGTCACCTTCGATGTTGTCGACATCCCGTATTCGTATAATGCCATATTGGGGCGCCCATCCCTCAATTCCCTTGGAGCTGTTCCGCACCCTGGCCTCTTATGTATGAAGCCTCTGGGCCCGCAAGGCATCATCACCATCCTCGGTGACCAGGACCTCGCCGGCGATACTGACTCGGTGCTCGACGCCCGCACCGCAAGGTGCATGCCGTCACCACCAATCCGAAGGCGGACGCGCCCTCCGCCCTGGGTTGGACGCCCAAGCCTCGGCCGGAGGGCGAGGTCAAGAAGGTGCCCCTGCATGCCGACGGACATTGTGTTTCCATCGGCGAAGGCCTCCCTCCCGAAGTTGAACAAGACCTGCTTCGGGTACTTCGGGATAACACAGATGTCTTCGCATGGTCCTCGGAAGACATCAAGGGCGTGGACCGCGCCATCATCGAACACAAGTTAGCCACCAGCCTCCGCGTGCACTCTACGGAGTATAAATAAGATGCGCGGAGGCATGCCTCCGTGCGCACTCACCGCCCGCAACGCACGGAGGCCAGCCTCCGCGAGCACTCTACGGAGTCTAAATAAGACGCAGCGGAGGCAAACCTCCGCGCACACTCTACGGAGTATAAATAAGACGCGCAGAGGTCAGCCTCCGTGCGCACTCTACGGAGTGTAAATAAGATGCAGTGGAGGCAAGCCCCCCGCACACTCTACGGAGTATAAATAAGACGCAGCGGAGGCAAACCTCTGCACGCACTCTACGGAGTATAAATAAGACGCAGCGAAGACAAGCCTCCGCGCGCACTCTACGGAGTATAAATAAGACGCAACGAAGGTAAGCCTCCGCGCGCACTCCACGGAGTATAAGTAAGACGCAGCGGAGGCAAGCTCCCGCGCACACCCTATGAAGTATAAACAGGAAATAAGAAGCGCGGCTTCTGCGCGCTCTGGAATACAGGCGCTAGCTCTGCTGCCACTGCTTTGAAGGGTAGGGAACGGCGCGCTCTAGCGCCTACCTCGACCAGGCGCCAGCTCTGCTGCCACCACTTCGAAGGGTAGGGGATGGAGCGTTCGAGCGTCTACCTTGACTAGGTGCCAGCTCCGCTGCCACCCCATCGAAAGGTAGGGGACGGAGCGCTTGAGCGTCCACTCTACTTGGCGCTTGCACGCCACGGACCGCAAAGTCCTACGGGTTCATCAAGGCGGTGCGATCATGAAGAGTGACAGGGACATGCACTCCGGCCAAAGCCATTGTTGCATTCATAAAAGGGGTGGTTACAAAAACTCAGCATTACATCGGCAAAAGGCTAACGTGAATAAGTGCTTTCGAGTGCCTAAGGTCGCTACTCGTTTGGCTCGGCCTTAACGCACCTCCATGCCGAAGTGTCACCCGCTGAAGTCCGGGTCATCCAGAAGTTCCGGTCTTCTTCCGCCCACGCCCAACGCCGAAGATGCTGTCGAATCATGTGGCCCGAGAGTAGTAATCAGTTTCCACTGAACATCTGCCCAGAGCAAAAATAGCATGCATCACCACAACTCTTTGGAAAATTCCAATTTATTCATGCAACAGGGCAGGGGCCATAGGGTGCCAGCTTACAAAAACAGATGCATAGCAACGCACGCGCCACACCGGACCCCGGCATCACACCTGTGGGTCCGCGCCGTGCCCAAGGACGGCGGCACTATCTTCGCAAGGCCGAGGAACTTCGCCGAGCCACCGTCAAGTTCCCTCCTCGCGCAGAGTCTACCATAGCGCAACCTTCGCCGTGTCCTCCCCAATATAGCCCCAGATCCGGTCGTAGAAGGCCCGGACGGCGGGCCGGACAACGCGAACGGCACCAGACATCACCCCGGCCCCGGCTAGCATCTCTAGCTGGGGGTCGGCCAGCCCATCCACGTGTTGGCACCCTCGGCTGTGGAGCATGGTGAGAGCGATGCAAGCGCTGGAGAAGCCGCAGTGGTCGCCGAAGTCCTTGGCGGCGTGGAGGGCAAGGCATGAACCCTCTCCAATTCGCCGAAGAATCCGCGCCAGGTCCTCGGGACCGAACGTCAGGTCTGGCACATCAACGTAAAGATCCTGGAGAGCACCCTCCAAAGACTCCATCGCCCCCCACGCTGCAATCGACGCGTCACCCAGAGTCCAGTTCCTCTATTCAAGGGACACAACGAGCTGTGCCTTCTCCTCCTCCAGCGCTGCAATCTGCTGGAGCAAGCCATCGCGCTCTTCCGCCGCCGCACGCTGGGCCTCCGCCGCGGCGCGTTGCTCCTCCGCAGCAAGTATTTGCGTATCGGAGACCGCCCTTGCGTTTTCCATCTCCAGCAAACGGATGCGTTCGTCCTTGGCGGCGTGAACCTCATCGGTAGCTCGAAGCTGGCCCTCTAGCACCCTCCGCTCGCGGATATGTGCCTCCTCCAGGGCTCAACTGAGAGCAAGGGTCTACAAAGTGCGGGTGTTAGCAAAGACCCTGACAACGGCATAACTTATCAACCCAAGCACCTACCCTCATCTCTGAAGCCTTCAACGCGCCTACCAGGAGCTCTATCCCACATGACGACAGCGCCCGTCGATCTATGCCGGAGTCGGCGCACTCAGCGACCCCGTGGAGAACCCGAAGCATCTCTGGCCGGTGAATAAAGTTGGAAATAGCTGGCCGCTGGGCTTCCGTGCCAACGACTTTGACAACACCAGGCGTTGACATCACGTCCTAGACAGGAACACCCGAGACCTCACGGTCGTCCCCATTGCTCGATCCTTGGCGGCGTCTGGGAGACCTTGTCTCGCCTGATGTCGACAACGAAATAAGCGAGCAAATTAGAGAGAGCCTCGCGAAGTCGCGGGGGGAGAAAGAATTACGCCTACCTTCGGTACCCTCGGTCTGGGCCGCGGGGGCTTCATCTTCGCTGGGGGCGGCGAATTCACCCTCGGCCTGGAGGGCCTCCCCATCGGACCTCGAATCCACGGTGACACCGCCTGCCACATTGAACCCCTCCTTCGAGGGGAGGGTGATCATATCCAGGGGCGCTTCGCCCTCAGGGACTTTAGTGACGCTTCCTTAGCCGCGTGTGCGGCCGCGACGGCCGGCGCAGGCAATAAGCCCTCGGCGGCCAGGGCAGGCGACGAGGCCTCACCCTCTGGGACGCCGGGGCCACGGCCTGTCTCCTCAGCACCGCTCGGAGCCCCCTCGCTAGGGGCATTGTGCTCCTCCTCTGAGCTGGCAGGTTCGAACCCAGCACCGACCGCACCTTCGACCTCCACGGTAGCCACCAGAGACACGGTTGACGGGCTGGATACGTCGGCAGGAGAGCGGGCCCTACGCCGAGAGGGAGACGCCCCTACCTTGCTGTCGCTATCGTGGCGGTGGGTCCGGCCCTACGTCGACGCTGCGTGCTCCGGCACGAGGACGCCTATAGCCTCGCATACTCGATTTATTCGCCCCAGTCTCCCCGGGTCGATCGTGGCTTCGCACAGCTCGTGCTACTTGGCCGTGTATGGCCCAAGGAATGCAACTACCGCGTGCTCTGTATCCTTCAATGGGAGCCCTACAGACAGAGCGAGGCATCATTTGTAAGAAGTCACATGCATACATATGTGTGTACACGGCTCGGGGCTGAACAACTCATCAGGAATGCAGGGCTTCGGGAGAGAGGACACTGTCAGCCGAGCGCCATCCTCCTGGATGGGACCCCGCTGATGCCTCCACCGGCTGGAAAATGGCGCCACTCCGTACATGATGAACTCTTCGGTAAGATCGCGCATGTTGAACCGAAGGGTGGTACTCACAAGCCTCCGTGCCTAATGCTCATCGTCGCCTTTAAGCGCCACATCCGGCGAAATATTGAAGGACATCGGACATACCCTCGACCGGAGGCCGCTATTACTCGTCATGCTGTGGTAGAACCACCGCTGTGTCCAGCTAGACTCCCATTTCC
Organism: Bonia amplexicaulis; assembly: GCA_036346245.1. NCBI lineage: Eukaryota > Viridiplantae > Streptophyta > Magnoliopsida > Poales > Poaceae > Bonia > Bonia amplexicaulis. The sequence goes on from CM070745.1 coordinate 1,464,155, forward strand.
CCCACATTGAGTTAGCGGGGCAAATCTTCGCGTAGTGCGACCTCAGCACGAAGTTGACACTGCTGAAGTTTGAGACCGCCGCCCCTTCAAGCTTCTTCGGCTGACAGCGCGCGTCATGGAGAAAGGCGAACAAGGTCGTGATGGGATGGATACCTTTTGTCCATGCCGCCCAGGCATAGACAGCCAGGCAAACTATCGCATTCGGGGTCAGCTGCGCCAACTCCAGTCCATAAGCCCGCAGGACCTCACCAACGAAGAGCGTCGCTGGTATCCGGAGCCCGGCCTCAAAATACACAACAAAGACAACCGCCTCCCCTCCCGGTGCGGCTCCGTCTCGTCACGAGCCGGCAGCGAACCCCAAGACGGTCCTCCGGCCTCCCTCCCGAAGGAGAGCGGATCATATCCTCCGTCACAGGACTCCACCCTAGAACACGAGAGCAGCGACTTCCAAACTTCTCCCTAGCCTCCCATTGTTTGTTGGCCTACGATGGCTCGTGAGCCACCAGGGAGTACTCTACCGAGGCCACCGATGAGTCGCATTGGCTGGGTGACGTGCTACTGCTCAGCGGGTGAGCACGTCCTTCGCAACAAGCCATTCTCCCCCCGGTGGCGCACGATGAAATGTACGGGAGCGACCGGCGATTAGGCCAGCAAGCGCCAACAAGTGAAAACAAACGAGAGCGGAAAGACAGCAAAAGGGCAGAAGAGCAACCGACAGGATCTCAGCCGTTCGCCTCCCCACGATTGGTAAGCATGACCGGTGGAGATCGATGATGTGCAGTTGCCCGTTCGCCTGACAGCGCACAACGTACCAATCGTGCGCCTCCACGCGTCCCACCTTTTCGGGAAGGGGCGTGAGACAGCGGTCCTCCGGCAGTTCGGCATCGCACGACACGCCAATCACGCGCAGCCGCGCGCCCTGTCACACCAAGAAAAAGCGCTCAGCCGCTGATAGCGTAAGGCGCGCTGTTTGCGTATCATCACGTCGGGCAGATTACGTCACATGTCAGGTGCAATTAAAGCGCTATCGCGGGGCCACGAGCCATCCGACCTTACCGCAACTTCGACTCTCCACAGTGAATCTGGAGTCCACCCTGGCTTCAGGTCCGGATGACGACCCCGGCGTACAATTTGGCTGCATGCCCGCAGGCCCGGTCGGCCCTCCAATTCGTCCTCCTGTACAAAGGATGGCTCCGCAACCCGCTTCACCCACATCTCTGCGGAGCGAAGTCCGCCGAAGATTCGACCTCGCCCCTGCGGGCCGGCTCTGCTACAAGCGCTCGCCCCGCGACCAGCAGATGCCTTCGGCGGCACCTTCGACTCCACGCCCACGCCACTAGGAAACGTCGTGCCAGTAATGTCCAGTCTTCTCTAACATCATACAAGCTCACAGGCCGCAGGGACGGAGGGGGCCAAATGGCCTGGCAATATGGCTTCGGCCTGTGAAGCCCTTCACCATGAGGGGCTCCTGTTGTAGGGGTGGCCCCCACCTAAACCCAGCAGGCATGTTAGAAGGTCATAAAGCCCAAAGTGGGACATGTGTAATGCCATATATGCCCTTGAGAATGGTACTTGGGTGTAAGGATATAATTGTAAAATACTCCCCATATGAATATATAAAACTACCCAGGCCATGAGGAGAGTCCAAGCATTGCTCATCTAACTCTCCACTACTATCTATACTGTTTGGTCCGTAGCCACAACAGTTACCATTAAAGCACTTTGGTGCTTGCAGCCACTAATTTTTCAACTGTACTTTTCTCCGCATGATTGTGCTTACGAGTTTTTAGGATCTTCTCAATAGCAAAAAAATGTAGCCCAAATGTTGTTAAGAAGAAATTTATACTGTGCAATCCACCCTGGCTTGCTTGCAACCAGGGAGTTAATTGTTGGTTTACTATTTTGTTATTTGCGTCTTCACTATTCACTGTTTATTTGTATTTGCGTCCTATTATTTTTTAGTGGTATAGTATTTGCAATTTTTTCATCATATAAAACTGACATGTTCAGAAGTCGGTAACTGAGTATCAAATTCTAATGTTACATGCTTTCTTGTCTAAATTGTTGTTCATGCTACGTACAGTGGTTTGCAATTACAAGGAGACATGCTTTACTGATTCTGGCGGACAACCTATACTACAAGAAGTTCAAGCTATATTGCAAGGTGTGTTGCCTTTCTAAAGTTACTATATTTAATTAGTTAATAGAATGGATTAGATACCAGGTATCTCAATAGAAAATAATCAAAACATGCATACAATGATAACTGGATTTATTTTTTGTTCACTGTGAGGTTGATGGTGATATCTGTACACATACCTTTTCAATATAATGTCCATTGCTTTTATAGAGAAACTTTAGTACAGAAATTCGGCAATTACCTCTAATTGGTAAAAATGCAAAAGGGTCTTTCAACCAATCCCCTTCAACTCACAAAATAAGTCATGAGGGACTGAAGAACAGTTTTGATGACTACTTCCTTAAACAATGGATAATGTGTAAACTTCATTGCAAAGTTGTCCTTTTTTTTCCATAGCAATATGTAAAACATATTAAATAAATTTAATCGGCATGGGATGGCAGTTAGCACTGCATGCATTCCTCATGGTGGAAGTTACCTCCTAAGATGCTGCAAGCAATTGAGCTGCTTGCTAAATACTTTTACTTCAGATGGAATAGCTAATTGGTCGGTAACTATTACTATTGTGCAGGCCGTTGTTGAGAACTTCCACGTAACGAGGGATGACGAGGTAAGCACATCAATCTGTCGTCAACATTGACTATCCATGAACAATAAGTAAATATTTTCATGTTACAAGTTGAATGGCCATACGTTGCTACGAATTAAAAAAAATTAGAACATATTTGTATAAAAATATGTAGTCCATGATGTTTGGCTGTGTTCGCTATATATAGATATGTTTATGACTCGGTGGGGTGGCTTATTCTAATAGCAACATGGTGGATTGAGCCATTTAGGATATTAATTTTTGGTATTCGCAATTTCTGAAATGTCACCCGGCCTCTTGCGTTACATTTTAAAGAAGAGTGGTGAGTACATATACTACGAGCAGAACAAAAAAAAGGCACTAACAAGAATACTACTCTGCTTCGTAAAAATAGCATGCATATGTGCGTAGAAAAAATACCTGTTCTGGCATGGCGAATTTCTCTGCGAAGGCCCGGGAAACACAAGAAGCTCCAGAAATCTAACCCATCAGCAACTCCAGATGGATCTCCAGATGCTAGCACCTACCAAGAGCGTATCAGCTATGTTGGTGCATCGACATTGTTAGTACATATACTTGCCAGTTCGAAAATCAACTTGTAAACAACTAACATGGGCAAGAATAGTCTCAGTACCTTAACTGGCAGCTACATATTATTCTGTGCTGATAAGATAACAGGAATGTCGGTGTTGTTTCCTCCCAGAAGAAAGACGTCTATGTCAGGTGAAGGAAGAAGAATGGAAAGAGCTAGTTGCAAATTTGCAATGAGCTCTTGCGTATGGTCTTACTCAATGATAAGATGACAGGAATGTTGGTATTGTTTCCTCCCAGAAGAAAGACGTTTATGTCAGGCGAAGGAGGAAGAACGGAAACATGCGCTTTGAGTAAGAAGAATGTTGGTCTTCTTACTCATGAGCTTTTTCGATTGGCTTGTGTTTGGGCTTTGGGGTGCTTTTACTAAAGCATGCGTGGTTCTTTGCTTGGGGTTGGAGCTAAAGAATAAAGATGGGATTGCCGTCCTGCTCAAGAGAATCCATCCAGCGCCGACACTTTAGATAAAAGAAAAGAGCGAAATATCTTTGATGAGTGTCATTGGATAATTGAAATTGCTCAAGATGCTAACATTATCAAGAATTTTATAATGAACCATGGTATGCGGCTTTTAATGTTTAATGAGTTTTGCAATCTAACCGAAACAAGATTTGCTTCGGTTGTGGTTATGTTGACGTGATTTTTCATAGTCAAGAGGGCACTCCAAATCATGGTAATTAGTGAAGCATGGGAGGCTTACAAAGATGACAATAACCAAGCACAATTTGTGAGAGACACAGTTCTCAATGAAGTGTGGTGGGGCAAGTTTAACTACATTCTTCAATTTACTGAGCCTATATATGAAATGCTACGTGTGGCGGACACTGAAACACCATATCTTCATCTGATTTATGAGATGTGGGACACAATGATAGAGAATGTAAAGAAAGAGATATATAAGTGAGAGGGAAAGCAAGATAATGAAGAATCCACCTTTTACTTGGTTGTTCAAAATATATTGATTGATCAGTGGGCAAAAGGCAACACTCCATTATTTGGTGCATCCACTTAATCCAAGGTGAACTATTTGCTAATTTGCTACTTGCTAACAATATTTGTTTTAGTTATTTCTAAAGTGTTAATTCATTCATTTTCTTATCTAGATATTATAGTGACAAGTGGATCAATAGAGGTGTTGGCCGTGTACCTCCTCACAAGGACCTTGAGATTTCTCAAATGAGAGTGAAGTGTTTTAAGAAGTTTTTCCCTGTAGTTGAGTAGTTTAGACAAGTTAAAGATGAGCATGCAAGATTTTACATGTGTTCCGGAGAATTTAATGACTTTGATTCCATTTATGATAGAGGGATCGTTGATCCAATGAACTAGTGGGCTAATCATGGACAATCCATTCCAATGTTGCAAGATTTGGCTCTCAAATTAGTTAACCAACCGGCCGCATCTTCTTGCTGCGAAAGGAATTGGAGTACATACAATTTCATCCATAGTATGAGGAGAAACAAGCTAACGCCTGAACGTACTGAGGATTTGGTATTTGTGCACAATAATTTGAGGCTTTTGTCTAGGAGAACACAAGCTTACAAAACAGGTGTAGTAAGGATGTGGGATGTGGGAGGAGATAGTTTTGATTCTCTTACAGGTGTTGGCATTCTAGAAGTTGCTAACCTCTCCCTTGAAGAACTAGAATTGGAGAGTGTATCTTTTGCAGATGGGTCTACTATGGAGAACCTAAAGCCAAATCAAGATCATTAGGAGTCCCTTACCATGTTTTGCATCCTTTACGATCTTATTTAGTCACTGTCTTGCTGAATTCTACTTTGCTATGTAACTTATGTTGAACATCCTATATTCCTATCTCTCTTTATGTCAGTTTGAAGAACACTGGTTTATACTTTGTAATTTGTATTGATGCTTGTGCTTCATTTCTTTGCTTCTATCAGTCTATCACAGTATGGTTATTGTATTAATTTTCTATCTAGCACTGTATTAATTTTCTGACTGCAGATGGCTGACATTATGTTGATTGCTGATGGGCTGTTGCAGGTGTTTGGTGCTTCATTCATTCATCCTAACCCAAGAGCATAAGGTACACATTGCAATTTTTCATGATTAAATGCTTACATTTGCAACTTACACTTCATTCTCTTGTATTTACATATGCCATATTATTTTTATTAATATATATATATATATATATATAGTCATGTCCCCGTGTAGGTATTTTTCAAAAAATGGCGAATCCCCGTGTCGTGTTGGACACACGTGTCCGTGTCTATGCAACATAGGACACTCCTGGTACAAATAGTTATGCAAGACTTTGTACTTTGTGAATCTGAAATATTCTATTACCAATCAGTGATATATTGAACATTGCACCACACGATTTTCTTGAGAAGAATAGTTTCCTTCACATGTGTTATGCATTGACAGAAAGGTTGGTATTTGTTATAGTGCATCTTGTGCTGAGCAAACCATCCATGCAGGATACTAACAGTTGGGACATTTCAGGTACTAACAGTTGGACATTTCAGAATAAGGATGGTTTAATTAGTTTTATTGAGAACGAATAAGGCAAAACCTGTAGTTTTGGAGACACTCCTGATACAAATAGTTATGCAAGACTGTACTTTGTGAATATGCGATAAGAATTGCAGGAAACAGTCCAAGTCTATTTTTCCAGCAAGAGGGTATAAAATTGCCATTTTAGGTTGAGAATGACGCCGCTGTTAGTTTTGTTTGACGGTGGGTCCAAAATTCCAAATTTAATCTTCAGCATGTGTTTGCTTGTTGGTTCCTTTATCTCGTGCATGTGTAGTAGTAATTAGTGATGCAATTACCATGATGTTTATTTCTGGGATTAGCAAGAGGGTATATAAATGCAAATATTTCCAACAGTTGGTCTATCTTTCATGTGATGAGTTGGCTTTGAGGTTGCCACGAGGATACTTATTGCCTTTATTCTTCAGTTTATAAAACAATAACTCATAACCGATGCATCCTTTTCATCAGGGGAAAGAAACATCTGTATGCAGTCTTTTACTGAACGTTCTAGAAATATGCAACATCAACTCCTTGCCTCTGAATCTGGAGCGTGTGAAAAAGAAACTGATGAAACCTGTTGTGTGGTCTGATTGCTTGGAGCTTGTTCAATGATACATATAGCTCCACTTGTGGACTTGTGGTCATGAGAAATCGGCAGTAGGCCTTGTAACCTGTAACTTTCCTAGCTGATGTCTGAAGGGTAAGTGAATGTTGTTATGAATAGTGCTTGTATTCATATGAGGTCAAAGGGCCGGTATATATACACAAGTATATGATGGCACATATGGAAAGATTACAAGAAAGGAAAGAGTACATGTATGGAAACAATCCAAACTATCCTAATACAATGATATATGTAATATTTCTACCATATATGCAATATCTCTTCCATATCTCTAACACCCCCCCTCAAACTCATGGTGGATCAACAACACCGAGTTTGAGAGGTAGAAGCCGTCTTTGTCGCTGGTCCAGGCCTTCGTGAAGAAATCGCTATCCAAGCTCAAGGCACATACTGAAGAGCAACCATCTGATCATGCACACAAGATCTCATGAAGGAAGCATCAACACCAATATGCTTGGTGAGTTCATGCTTCATGTGATCACGAGCAACACCGATAGCACCTGTCTTGTCGACAAGAGAGGAGTCGGTGTAGTGACGAAACACCAAAATCCTCAAGTAACCACCGTAGCAAGTAATCTCTGCTGTCAAGAGAGCCATAGCTCGCAACTCACCTCTGCACTCGAACGGACATCGCATCTGCTTTCTTCATCTTCCAGGCAATGAGAGAACCACCAAGAAAAACACAGGAAGCAGAGATAGACCGACGATCAGAGGGATCGCTGGCCCAAGTAGCATCCGAATAAGCCTGAAGCTGTAACGAGCTGGAGCGTGGAAAGAAGAGACGACGAGAGATAGTCCCACGAAGGTATCGCAGAACTCGAATTAGGTGGCTGTAGTGGACCTGAGTGGGAGCAGAAACGAACTGACTCAGAATGTGAACTGGATAAGTGATATCCGGACGAGTAACAGCAAGGTAGACAAGACTCCCAACAAGGTGACGATAGCGAGTCGGATCAGAAAGAGGCTCACCATCGAGGGACGAAGGTGAACATTGAGCTCCATGGGAGTCTCAACAAGACGTCGATCGGTGAGAGCGGCGCGATCAAGAAGATCTGAATATACTTCTCTTGGGACATAAAGAAACCATCCGGGTGGAAGTAACCTCAATCCCAAGGAAGTAACGAAGAGGACCAAGATCCGACATAAGGAACTGCTCACTAAGACGAGCCTTGACAAAGGCAATGTACTCAGAATCATCTCCTGTAATGATCATATCATCAACATACGTAAGAAGAAGAGTCCCACCACGAGACGAAGTGTGGACAAAGAGTGCGGGATCATGATCACTCATTGAAAAACCAGCAGAAGTGACCACAGAGGAGAAGCGCTCAAACCAAGCACGAGGGGCTTGCTTAAGGCCATAGAGAGAGCGGCGAAGGCGACAGACCATGCCCTCAGGAACAGAATACCCAGGTGGCGGATGCATGTAGACCTCCTCACGCAACTCGCCATTAAGAAAGGCATTCTTGACATCAAGCTGAGAAACAGACCAGTGGCGAACAGACGCCACCGAGAGAAGAGTGCGGACAATGGTCATGTGAGCCATAGGAGCAAAAGTCTCGTCGTAGTCACGACCATACTCCTGCTGGAAAGCACGGGCAACAAGACGCGCCTTATAGCGCTCAAGAGAACCATCAGAGCGAGTCTTAATCTTATAGACCCACTTACACGTGATGGGACGAGAATGAGATGGAAAGGGAACAAGATCCCAAGTACCAGTACGCTCAAGGGCAGCAATCTCCTCGGCCATGGCATGCTGCCACTCGGGGTGAGTAGCAGCATCCCGGTAAGAAACAGGCTCATGAGTAGCTGCACCAGCAAAGGCAAAACGGGCAGGGGGCCGAAGCGACTGGCGATCGCGGAGAGCGTAGCGAGGAGAAAATGACCCATCAGGGGAAGATGGTCCATCAGAAGATGAATCATCAGAAGAAGATGGCTCATCTGGAAGATCCTCAACACGAGGTCGACGAGTGTAGACGAGTGTAGTGGGGGGAGCCTGAGGAGCCGCAGGAGGCGACAACGGCGGAGAGGGCACGGAAGGAATATGAGAAGACTCAGTAGGACGGGTGGACGCAGGCAAGACAGATATAGGTGTATCTGGAAAGGTCAAAAGATAGAGACTCCACAGAGGAAGCCGAAGAAGAGGTAGGACGGGGGTAGAAGGAACGAGACTCGTCGAAAGTCACATCCCGAGAAATCCGCATCCGTCGACCAACAGGATCCCAGCACCTATAGCCCTTGTGCTCGCATCGTATCCTAGAAAAACACACTCAACAGACTGAGCAGTCAGTTTGGTGCGTTCTCGAGGGGCGAGGAGAACGTAGCAAACGCAGCCAAACATGCGAAGGGCAGAGTAGTCAGGAAGGAGACCACATAGACGCTCAAAAGGGATTGCTCCCTGAAGAGCAGAAGAAGGCTGGATGTTGACGAGATAGGTGGCAGTGGAAACAGCCTCGGCCCAAAAGTGAGGTGGAATAGAGGCGGCAATCATCAGGGCACGTGCCGACTCAAGAAGGTGACGATGCTTGCGCTCAGCAACACCATTCTGAGCATGAGCACCCGGACAAGAGAACTGAGCGAGTGTGCCTCGCCAAGAAGGAAAGCTGCGTGAGTAACGAGAGAGGTACTCGCCGCAGTAATCAAAGACGAAAGACACGAATAGGGTGGAAGCGTGTACGAACCATAGTGGCAAATTGTTTATAGATAGACAGGACCTCACTACGAGAAGACATGAAATATATCCAAGTGTAGCGAGAAAAATCATCTATAAATATGATATAATATCGATGACCCCCTTTCGAAATGAAGGGAGCCGGACCCCAAACATCTGAATGAACAAGATCAAAAGGACGCTGAGATACTGACTCACTATGAGGATAAGGAAGCTGAAGTTGTTTACCTAACGCATACCGACAATCTAAAGACACGTCTCCTGAGACAGCCCCGAAGACCACGACGAACTAAAGACGATGACGGAGCCACACATATGGCCAAGACGGTGATGCCACCGCTGGAAGGAGCCGGTGAGCGAAGTGGCGAGGCGGAGAGCTGGCGGCAACGGTGGCGCGGAAGGAAGGTGAAGCGGTCAAGCTCCCAGAGACGCCGGGAGTCAAGGCGCCGAGGCCGAACCAACCGAGCTCCGTGTGGCGGTCCTGAACACAACAAGAGTCGAATCAAGAATGACCCGACAGACCAAGATCGATGTCGCCCAGAGAGAGAAGCATGGTAAGGCGAGGAACATGAGCAATGTAGGAACATGAAAATATGAGTTGCTAAGAGATCCTCGACTAGAGACAGAAAGAGAGGTACCATCGCAGTAAGAACACTAATAGGGAATCAAGGGTGTAATGAAAGATAGAGTGGAAGCATCGAAGTCATGTGAAAAGATGCTCGTAATCAAGAATCCATGAGGATGTACCGACCGTGTAGGGGTGGTTTCTCGATGCTCAAGAATCGATGAGCGTAACTGCAGAACTGTGGAGGGAGAACCGAGACAACAAGTAGGCGTCAAGTCCGCTATCTCCGCTCGGAGAGAAACTGTCAAATGTCGATGCAGCCGCCGATGTAGAAGCACCGATGTCGGTGCTAGTAGAAAACGCGTGAAGAATGCCACTTCTTCTTATAGCACCGAGACTCAATGTGGCCGGCCTTGTCGCGATGAGGGAGCAGTGAGGACGGCCCCTCCAGATGGAGGGCCGCCACCACCGCCTGTGGTAGCCGGAGGAGGAGGCGATGTCTTGAGCGTGGAGCGGGCGGTGTAGCGGTGGACGAGCAATGAGCACGAGGGGAGTGGCATCGCACCAGCACCACTCAAAGCGAGTCTCCTCTCTCGTATCTCGGTGAGAGCCTCCGGAGAGTGACACGAGGGTGACGTGCAAGAAGTGCGTGCCTTGCCGCTCGAACTCGGGACGAAGGCAGTAAGGAACTCGTAGATCCGCTGAAACTCCGGTCGGCACATGCGGCTAGACAAAGACCGACAAGAGCGACAACCAGAAGGCGGAGAGAGTCCGGTGACGCCGACAGCAGAGCTCGAGTGTAAAAGCGCCAATGTAGCATCACCTGCAAGAGAGTGCTCTGGCGAACCACGGACGGTACAAGGCATCACCGAGGGCTCAGAGGCCGACGAAGGTGAGTCCACATCCGAAAGCCGAGGAGAGTCCCACAACCTCGAAGAGAACCGAGGCGGACATCGGCAATGAGTATAGCAGCGGCCCGGCGCCGTCGTCGTATCGAGTATGGACCGGTCGATCCTGTATAAGTCCAGAGCCTCTTGGTAGGCAGAGGCAGCCTTATCATCAGCATCATCATCAACAGCAGTTTTGTCGGCTGTCTGGGGCAGCGTGGGGGCGGAGGTTCCGTCGGAGGAGTAGGGCGAGGCGGATGAGGACATCACGGAGAGGATGCCCCGAGACGAAGACCACGCATATGGATGCGCATATGAGACACGAAGTCGGTGTAATTAACACCATCGAAGATCACCGGCAACGAGGAGAGCAACGGTACCCATTGGTGGCGGTCTTTGAGCACGCACGGCGATTAAGGGAATGAAGTCTAACAGCGGCGCCGGACGGCGCGGCGGTTAGAGCAACGTTTTTTTATACTAATCGGTCACCAATCGGTTTTATAACACAACCGAGAGGCTTTACAAAACGAGATCGAGAAAACAAAGAAAAGAGAGGGGCGACGGGGTGGCGGCGCGGGCGGGACGGCGACGGCGGCGGGGACGGCGACGGCGGCGGGACGGCGACGGCTACGGCGGCGGCGGCGGGGAAGGAGGCGGCGACCCGAGGAAGGCGGCGGTAGATCCCGGCGGAGGAGGCGCAGCCACGTTGCAGCAGCAGCAGATCCCGGCGGAGGAGGCGCGCGGCCCGGGTGGAGGGGCCGAGCGGACGGGAGCGGGTGGCGGCGCAACTCTGGCGGCGGAGGAGTCGGCTCAGATCCGACTACTCCAGAGGTGGAGGCGCGACCGAGGTGGAGGCGCGGCGACTCGGAGACCGGCGGCGGCGGCGCAGCGGGAGGAGGCCGACGGCGGCGACGCAACGGGGAGGCCGATCGAGGCGCGACCGAGGTGGAGGCGCGGCGACTCGGAGACCGGCGGCGGCGGCGCAGCGGGAGGAGGCCGACGTGCGGCGGTGCAGCGGGGGGAGGCCGACGTGCGGCGCGACGAAGCGACGAAGAACCTTAGGTAGGCTCTGATACCATGTTATGAATAGTGCTTGTATTCATATGAGGCCAAAGGGCCGGTATATATACACAAGTATATGATGGCACATATGGAAAGATTACAAGAAAGGAAAGAGTACATGTATGGAAACAATCCAAACTATCCTAATACAATGATATATGTAATATTTCTACCATATATGCAATATCTCTTCCATATCTCTAACAAATGTCAAGTCCTTATTGTTGTCCCTGCTGTAGCTTCGTGAAATACACAACATTTTCTTCATTAGTGTGTGAATCTTGCTGTTCAGTTGTGACCTCTGCTTGACCTTAATTTGCTAGTTTTGATAATTGACTTTAATCTCTACTGAATCCCGAGTTGTGTGAGAACCTAATCCCCTACTTCGTGCTGGATTTTCTCCTACTTTTGGTAATTTTGTGTTTTTTGGGATTTGGTCACTTGATTTATAAGTTTTACTTGTAAATGCTTGATCAACACATCTTCTACTAAAGAGGAAGATTGGACTTATCCCTTCTATGAATCAGCTATGCAAAAAAGAAACAACTTCGAAACTAATATACCTTTTCAAAATTTGTGGAAATAATCCAGCTGCAAACGCAGCTTGGCCACCCACTCGCACTCCAAGTCCAAAAAGAAGCATGTGACGGCTTAGTTGTTTGGTTGGTGTGTCCGCAAGAATAGCGGGGGTGTTCGGCAGTGAAGAAACCGGTTGGCTTCTCACAGCTGCTACAATACCTAACTTTTAAATGGAGTATTTCCTCAAAATGAGGCCTACAAGTTAAATGTATTACACGTTAAAAGCTTAATATATGTACCAACCAAAATCGCAAGTGACTATCGATCTCTCCGTAATCTGTATCATAAACAGCTAAAATTCAAAAATTTCAGCCAAAAGCCATAAGCCGCAGCCAAAAAGAACAGACCCAGCATCAGGTGGTGGATTTGAGTTGGGATATCTTCCTAAGGCCTCTTCTAAATAATTTTTGGATTCAAAAGGAAGTGGCCGTTTTAAATGTATTGGTTTCTTAACATAGTTTTTGCCTAGGCACTATCTCATTTTTAATTGAATGGTAGAGGTTTTGGTCAAATTTTAAAAAAGACAAAATAAGTAACTTTTGAAAATTTCTTTCCATATGGGTTACTTTTCCACAGAAAAAAGGGAAAAAATTTTATAGGGTCTATCTATATATCATGTAATGATTTCAGGATGGATGCCAATTGCACGATCCAACTGACTCCCCATCCCCTTAAAAATGAACTGGCAAGGGGCAACCGTAGCACCAACATCGAGCCTCCCGAGCCTCACCGTCACAACTCCACCCACCCTTTTCACTGCCTTGTGCATTGCCGCCCTGCTGCCTTGCCGGGGTCACCTCTGATGCCAACAATGCCCTCTAGTGAACCTATTCCCCTGCCTCTACCACCTCCCAACATGGCTACCTACGCTGCCAACGGTGTCGGCATTGTCCACCTCCTCGTTTGTCACCCCTCCACCTTCTTCCTCGTCTCCAAGGGCGGACCGCTATTGGATCCGTTGCCCACCACCTCCCGCTAGCGTGATCCTTCAAAGATATCACATCCTGCTCACCGCCAGCCACCCATTGTCCTTCTCTGACCCATGGCTAGTGACACCATCGCTGCCTTGCCGCCCTACCACCGCTAGTACTCCCCTTCATGGCCTCCCTCTAAATCTGGGCAATAATAAACCCCGACCAAATTCAAGTGAACCCTAACTCTAAAGAAGCTCGTCGGAGCCAGAGATGAAAGTAGGTAGGTGCCCAAATTGTGACGCAAATCGAAAGTTAGACATACGACTGATATCCCAAAAAAATCATTTGATAGATTTATAGGACTTCTGTTTTTTATATGCCACTAAAAATTTCCTGAATTACCGATCTGCCATTGCAAAACACATCCTCCGTTATATGCCACAACATTTTCAAACCTTCCCTCTTTATAGTATTGTTGACCAATTTCCAGCGGTCAAGCCGTGAGCGAGCGGTGGAAAGACCAATTTACACCAATTTACACTCTCTTCTTCCCCATTCTTCGTCCTTCCTCTCACTATCTCTCTTACCCCCTTCCTCAATATGTCTTCTTCCCAAATCCCACACGGGATCAGGCAACTCATCGTGCTGGTGGTTCCGGTGGCCGGGCCGCCGCGGTAGGTTATGATGCAGACGTCCCCCGACATGCCTCCTCCAAGCCCCCATCTCATGCTGCCGCCACGCAGCCGTTGCTTGTTGGCGAGACGCCGCTACGACCAAACCTCCACCACTGGCTTGTGCTTCCTTCCGCGGGGTGTACGGATAATCATCTTTTTATTTGAAAATACAGAAATATATTCATAGAAATTTTTTTACAAAAATAAGCTCCAGTCGCTCCTCCATTGGGTGACTGGAGCTAATCGCTGTACTCTCGGACGACTGCAATAAGTCGCCTTCCAATTGAGCGATTGGAATGCAATCGCCCAATGGGTGGGCGACTTGAATGCAGTCGCCTAATAGGGAGGCGACTTGACTCAGTCCCTCGTGAGTTTTTAGAGCTTTATCAATTTTGTAGTTTTAAACTGGAAAAAAATCTGATGTAGTTGTAATAAAAGTTTATGTTCACTGTATGTTGTAGGTGCGTAAAAAATTTTGAGAAATTTTTTTTAAGAATGATTGACCGTAGAACGATCGATACATATAGTGGTAAGTGATATTTTGATTTTACTGAGAATTACTGTACAGAGAGAACCGGTATGTTAATATTGTTAAATAACTTGCTATCTGAATCATTGAATGCAAAAGACGAGACAGTAAGCTTATCTGAACATAGGAAGCTCGTATGATCCACATGTTGCTGCGCAAACTCTAACTGCATATGTGCGTGCCACTACCACGATGGCCAGCCACGTTCGAGACGACCCCCTCAGCAATACTCTATGTGGGTGCCACGAGGCTCGTTTAACATATAGGCAACGAGGGTTATGGTTATGTTGTATTTTAGTTCTTGTGTTCATTGTTGTGTTAATTTTCTTTCTCGTGTTTATTGTTATCGTCAAGTTGTACTGGTGGAGGTTATTCTCGTCTATGTTGGTGATGTTTCATGCTCTATTTTATGTTGTGTAAAGCAAGCTGTACATAAATAATTTGTGCAACATTGCATAAACACCAACTATATTACAGAAAAGAGATGTAAAATGCAAGTTATACAAATGGTACATCAAATTTAGCTGTAGTCTGCATAAACTACTGATCAGGACTTGCATTGCATCGTCTAGCTGTGTGCCCTCCTGACCGCATCGCCCACAACGTGCACCCGGTGTTCCAGCTTGTGATTCATCCATGTCATTTCTAATACGTCGGCTCGGTCGCCGACCCTTCCCACCCTTCAGCATGTTAACATCCCGAACCCAGGTCCTCGATGAAATGTCCAGAGTGGAAAAGTTTCCCACCACCCTGAACCCCCAGAGCTCTCCACACCAAGCCTGCAGTATCCTCTCCTTGAAGAAGTACTCGGACATGAAGTTCGAAGGATCCATGCCCACAGTCCCGCATGCAGCGAGGACATGAGAGCATGGCTTGTGTAACAACTTAAGCTTGTTGCACGTGCAGCTAGGTTCGTTTGCATGATCTCCAAGACATACCTCGTGAGTAACAAGTGAACGAGCCATCCCAAATCCGGCTCTATCATGGAGTATCACCTCAAAATGATGCTCCCTGTTGCCCATGAACTGCACTGTGTGCAATTGACCCTTTTATGCCTTCGTCTCCATGTACGCCGTAATTTTTGACGAATAAAGGGCTCGGATTGCCCGCATGAAGTGCGCGGCATCGTGCCTCTCCACAAGTAGCGGATTGTCTTGTGAAGAACACCTTCCACGATGGCGACAAGGGCCGAGAACGGAGACCCCGAGAATCCAATTGTACACCTCGGCAAGGTTAGTTGTCATTATTCCGTACCTTGCATCATCCGTGTCGTGTAACAGCGACCACTTCTCCAATGGTTCCCCCTCGATCCACTGCGAGAAGCACTTGATGTTTCATGAGCTCCTCCTTCTTGAACCACTTGGATTAGGCTCATCGACTGCTGGCAAGCATTACGGTTGTGCCGCCCCAGGAGTGACCGACCCCTTGCTCCTCTCTTCGACGTTCTTCGGTGTGCTCATCCAACAACCCCACAAAGTATCAAATTTCCTCTGCTGGTTACGCTTGACCTCTTGAATAGCTTCATCAAATATTGTTTCGGGAATTGCTTGAAAAGTTTGCCCTAAGTGACGACTGCACCACCGGTTCTTCATGTCCGGCCAAGGAAATGGCTCCTCGGGGTCTTTCTGAAGTTTCCTTATAGCCTTTATAATACCAGCGTGCCGATTATGGATTACGCACACACCAGGACGAGTGCGTACAACTTCAGCCCTCACATGTCTGAGAAACCACAGCCTGCTCTCATAATTCTCACTCTCCACAAAATACAATGGCCAGCGGCAATATTTGATTGTTACCGTCAACGCCTATGGCCGTCAGGATCTGCCCCTTGTATTTCCCTGTCAGGAAGGTCCCGTCAACTGAGATCACTGGCAGCATGGGCCTGAATGCTTCGATGCTAGCACCGAATGCAAACAATGCTCTCAGCAACACCGCATATCCTGATGGACTTATAGACGGCTTGTCGTGCACGGCGATGTACGTGCCCGGGTTCCTTTCCTGCAAGACGTTAAGCATACGAGGAAGGTTGTCGTACGCCGCCTCGAAAGTGCCAAAACATTTTTCCAACGCCTTTTGCTTGGCACGCCACGCCTTCGCGTAGCTAATCTTATACTTGAATTTATTCTCGATAGCTACCACAATATGCGTGACCGTCATGTCTTTCTTCTCCACTATCTCCCCATACATCAAATTGGCTATAAATCTGGACGTCAGGTTACGATGCCTCGCCAAGACAGTGTTTAGAATGCAGGAGTGCGGCTCAACCTTGGACACAATCCAGTGAGTCTCATACTTTGGTCTACGTGCGTGCACCCTCCAAGAACAACCAGGCTGCTCGCACTTCACAGTGTACTGCTCCTAGCTTGATTTGACGACTAAAATGTCCGCTGCATTGAAAGAGCCCAAAGCTTGATGGCCCACTCCTCCTATTCTTCCCCTTCTTCCTCTCCTCTTCTTTTCTCTTCTTCCTCTCCTCTTCTTTTCTCTTCTTTTCTCGTTTCTTCTCTGTGTGCAGAATGAGTGGGTAGGTGGCGGCGGCCAGCTGTGCTGTCTTAAAACACCCCCTGTCGCCCTACCATTGGGCGACTGCAATTGTAGTCGCCCAACGGTAGGGCGACTGCAATTCAGTCGCCTAATGATCAGGCGACAAAAATGACTTGTCCAACAGTTCCCATATTGACCAAATGTCGCTTTTCGGTTGGGCGAAAGGTTGCAATCGCTCTCCTATTGGGCGACTAGTGCCTATTTTTGTAAAAAAAAATTTCGTGGGTATATTTCTGTATTTTCGAATAAAAAAATGATTATCCGTATAAAAAATTCGGCGTGGACATGGGAGAGGAGGTAGTCAGCGGTGGCTGTGCAGGAGTCGGCGTCGGCTTGGGAAAGGAGGCCTTGCTGTGCCAACAAGCAAGTGGCCGCGGTGCAGTTGCAGTCGATCCCAATTTCTTCCCCAGCTCCAAATTGAGATTTTTTTCTTCGTTGATATTTCTTCGGAGCTGCAATTGAGTTTAAATGAGAGCTGCCATTTGGGATGCAAGCATGTACTGCAATTTGTTTTGTTCCAAGCTAGCAGCAACAAGCATCTCCTGATTCGAGCGATTTGGCCTTCCACACTATAGGAGGATGCTATGGTGTGGAGGGGGTGTCGGGCACACGGTGTCGGCCTCATCCAAATCAGATCTGTGTCCTGAGAAGCCAAACTCGGGGACGATGGAAGAACTAGTGGGTTGGAGGAAGAAGTAAGGGCGGAATGGACATGTTTGGTCCTGTAAGGTCCGATTTGGACATCTACTTTGGGGCCGATTGTTTTGACCGTGACTGATAAGTTTTGTTTGTATTTTTTAGAGAGTGGAGAGATCGACACGAACGGTGCACATAAATTTAGCCTCGGAAAGTTGTTTGATAAATCCGCTTTAAGAAATCTCTCTGTTTGTTTTGATTTTTGAAAAAGTCAAAATCCAAAAGCCTAAAAGAATAGAACCTAAAATTGGTTATTTTTACAGCTTTTCTTTGGAAATCAGCAAATCTCATCCATGACGGTTTTGGCGCTGACGTGGCATCTTACATGATATGAATACCTCAAAATACTTCTTCCTTCCTCCTCTCTCTTCTTTCGATTACCCCAAGCCGATCACCTCATAGAGACCGGTGTTGGGCCCACCGTCGGCCATCACTGGGAAACAAAGGTTACGATTGAACTAGAGTGAGACTATAAAACGGCAGGGCATACACGCTTAGGCCCCGTTTGGTTTTATAGGGATTTTTGGAGGAATCAGTTCCTATAGGGAAGTTGTGGGAATCTAGCGTTTGGAATGGAGGATTGGGGTCAAAAATTTCCTTTGGAAAGTTTCTAGTTCCTGCACTTTCACAGGAAAACAAAAAATCGACCCTAACTTCATTGGAAATTCTCCTGCGATTCAAGCGCACGCGAAGGAATACCATATCATGGTGCTATCATTTTCGTACTCAGATGGATATTAAAATCAGATATAATATTAAAATGAATACCACTTTTCTATTGGAATTTCTACACTTTCTATTCCTGCATTCCAAACACCATTTCCTATAAAATTTTTGTTTTCCAACCCTCTGTTTTGCTACTGCATTCCTATGACTTTTTATGTTTTTCCTCATTCCTTTGTTTTTCATTCCCACATTCCAAACAAAGCCAGATACTATAAAAAAGATATTACTATAAAAAATCACTTTTTAGAAACCAATATAAATAGGGCATTTATTTTGCTTGTAGAGTGCGAATTTGACAGTGTATATTTGTTCGAATTGGTCCACGGAAAATAGGGCAATTTGCATTTGGCTTAACAGTGCACCTAATTTCTTACAAGTTTGTTTTGGCCAATTCTCATCCTGCTATTTATTAATAAAGTTTGAAGCTCCTGGTGTTCTGAAAAAGAAAACTAGCAAATGTTGCAATTTAGCCATGGAGTAAGGTTCGGATTAGCTTGATTCTTGCATTTGTCATGCTAGCCCTGGCATTTCCTCCAAATTTACCTTATTGATATCATATTACCCTCGAGCTGTAACACCCTGAAAAATTAAATTTTGGATTATAAAATTTCCTTGCATTAATTGCTGTTATTTTGATTTGAAATTGATTTTCTTTAAAACATTTCTTAAATAAAGAATTGATGATTTCCAATAGGCAAAAGGAATAAAATAAAATAACATAAAATATGAAAGAAGAGAATCTGAAAAGATGATCCAGTGCCAAAAAGAATATAGTTGATCCTAAATAATGGATTATTTATAGGGTTAAATCTTTACGAAAGATTGGGAGAGAGAAATAAAATGGAAAGGTATATGGGTAAATATAAGTAGTTGCATATGAGAAAAGGGAAATAACAAAAAGGGTTTTAATGAAGAAATATGTGTACATAAACTCCTCATAAAATTAGGAGTAAAATATATATATATACATATATATATATATATATATATATATGTATGTATATGTAAATGTATGAGTGTGAAAAAAAAAAAAAAAAGGATTGGGGGGCCGAACCTTGACCAACCCATGCCCACCGCGCCCCCCCTCGACTGCTTTTTTCCTCCTCCTCGCGCGCGCACCTTGCCACGCCCTCTTCCGCTGCGCTCGCCGCCTCCATGCCCAACCCGCCTCGGCGCCTGCGTTCGGACGGCGGATCTTTGCCCGCTTGGACAAGAAGGCTGGGCTGTCTTGTCCGGAAGCGCCAGGTGCTGCCACCGCACCTTCCCGTGCGCCGGCCAGCCGCTTCCCTCTCCTCCATGGCAGCCATGCGAGCCTCCCGTCGCCACCGCCCACGGATTTCCCGCGCCTCTCTTTCTTTTCCCCGTGAGCTCGCACTCCCCCCTCTCTCCCTATCTCGCCTGCGTGACTCTCCCCGTGGCAAGCATGCGCCCGCCCACCGCCGCCGCTGCCTCGGCGCGCCTCGCGGCGCGGCGCAAAGCTCGCCTGGGGATGCGCGCCACTGGATTCCCGCCGCCGCCCGACATTGCCGCCCGACATGACCACACGGCCACCCTCCCGTGGCTGTGCCACTCCGCCGCCTATAAAAGCCGTGACGGCCTCGCATTGTACTCCCACGCTCTTCCTCCCTCCGGCCGGTAATTGAGCCCGAAAGCCCAAAATCGCCCGGCCGTGCTTCTTCCCGCCTCCCATGACACCTCGCGCCGACCCCGCCCACCCGAGCTCAATTCCCGCTCCTACACCACCTCCAGAGCCTCACCAACCCATTTCCGGCCTCCCGAGCCTCCGGCCACCGCACATCGCCGCCGCCAGGAGACCCCCACTGCTGCTGTTGCCGCTGACCCAACTCCGGCACCTCCCGCCCCGCCGCCACCACCACGGGTTTCACCTCGGCGCCAAGATTACATTTCACGCCGCCCGAACCCCTCCGGCCCTCCCTCGCCCGGCCACCACCCTCGCTGCCACCGCCCTGCCACCGCCTCCGGTGCCACCTCAAAAGGATATAACATCCTTAAGGGGTAGGCAAAGCCTCCCGCCCACTTGGTTACCGCGACTCTCCTTCCCCCGGCTCCCGGCTGCTCGAGCCCCCGCCACGCAGTCACGGGTTGAGCCATTCTTTTATTTTCGGGGTTGACGGGTGGGCCCCTTTGTCGGCCGCAGCGGGTTCAGGCTGGCGACGGTGGGCCCGCCCGTCGGCGAGTGCTAGAGACGCAGCTGCGCAAGCGGGCCCCATCGTCGATCGCCACCCGTCGGCGTCTGCGTGGGTGGCTCACTGTCAGTGGGTCCCACCTGTCAGAGTTTAATGATTTTAGGAATTTATTTACTCTGAGAACTTTGAAATGTTATAACTTCTTCATTTTAACTCCAAATCGAGTGAGACAAATTTCTAAATTCGTCTAAATTCAAGATCTATACAATGGAACCGAAATCATAATTTTTAGAGTTCATTTGAATTTTTGGTGTTATTTGGTTTGATTTTGTTGCCTTTCTTTTCATGCAAATTTTCGCGCCCGGTTAAAATAGCGTACGAGGCACAAGAAGAGGAAGCAGAGGCAGCAGCAGACCCCAACGCCCAACTCCAAGAACCTTGTGACCAAGGCGAGTTATCACTTTGACCATATTGAACCCAGATTTATGCAAATTATTTCCTTTTAAATTATCCAAGTGCATGCTTTATTTCATGTGGTATATCATGTTCAGATTTTCAGAATGTAGTTATACACCCAATATTATGCTTGCTAGTATTACCCGTTGAGACATTTTGGTATATGTGAACCTTGTCACCCTAGTAAAACTAGTATAAAATAGATTTCCCACAAATAGAGTATGATATAACGAATTGCTTAGTCATGCTAATTAAACGGGGACACTTAGTTGTCCCAAAAACTCTCGCATGCAATATGAAAAAGGATTTGGGCAGTCATGGTGGGAATGACTGATGAAAAGTTTGGAACCATTATTTTATGTCCCAAAAATCTCCAAACTTGCTTAGTATCTGGGTGGATGATTTGGGGGCTGGAATGTGGTGCGGTGGAAGCACAAAAATTATGGAATGTGGTAGAACCACCCAGATAACACTAAGGACTGAATCTCGTCATGTTAGCCCGTGTAAAACAGTGCAACCACATGTCTGTAAAATACAACTTGGCTAAGTAGTGATATCGAAACTCCCCGACTCATCTCACCGGTAGTGGATAGACGTGGATATGCAAGGGCAGGGGAGGCCTAAAGGGACACCAAGTGGAGGGTGACGTTCACCAGTCGTACTAGTATTGGGGGAAGTGGAGCCCGCATAATGCTAGTAGCCGTGGTGAACATCCCGTGCAACGTATGGGACCCACCGCAAGTGGGAACAGCCCATAGGGTGAGATGACTAGTGGAACTAGATATTCTGAACAGTCATGTGATAATCCATTTGACCACCTGACCAAGGAATCAGGTGGGGCAATAGGTGGGTTATCGCTTGTAGTGAAAGTGTACACACTCTGCAGAGCCAAAACTATTCGAATAGCCGTGCCCACGGTCATGGGCAGACATGGGATACTTAACTAGATATAGTTCTGTTTCATAAATGGTTTGTGAAGGGAATGGGAGAATATAGGGCGATGGACTGCCCTAGTTTGGAATTGGCCTGGGTTTTGTCCCAGTGATAAGTTAAGTGGCTATAACACTGAAAGATGCAATAAGATACAGATGCCATGTAATGGTGGATGGAATCTGTATCGCTATTACAAAGGCTGTACTTCACTTACTTTTATTAAAAAGCTGCTAGATCATAGGAATTTTAATTATGTTATTCACATGTAATTTTTGGCAAACAACCAAACCCCAGCCTTCCCTTGATCTAGCCTAGCATATAAATTACTGCATTCTGTGTGGTAACTTGCTGAGCACGGTGGATAGTTTGCTCACACTCGCAATATCAAAACAGAGACAGGAACTCAGGGTCACTATGAGCATGAAGATGTCCCGGTCAAGGAGGAAGGAAACGACGGCGATAACTAGGGCGTCGCTTGCGTTTCTTTTGGGCTCAGACAAGTTAGACTTTAGGCTGTGTGTGCACGTATATAGTCTAAGTCTAGATGATATACACTGCACACATAATCCCCCAGTCGCTTGCCTGTGACTTTGGCTTACTTTTGTTCCGCTGTGGTACTTTGTTGCCTGATAACATTTGGCCTTTGGGCCCCTTTTGTAAACTATTACCCGACGTGGCGTATTTCCAACTTTAGATTGTAATATTTGATGTATGCGATGTATGTATGATTCAGCAATGTACTATGTGCACTAACTACTGATCTAAGGATTAGTGCAATAGTCACAGAGGATTTCGGATTGAAAAATCTGGGTCTGACACGAGCCGACCTCTGTTTCCACTGTTCTAGGTCTGGCTTCGTGTATTACAGTGTTTTATTCAGATTGACATTTCTTATTGTTACGCCTTTGTTTTGCATGTGGCAGGCTATATTATGCTAATCCCTAAAAATAAGAACTAATGCTGAGTTCTTTTTAACTTTCAGTCAGCTTATATTTATACTGTCTATAGTACCTACCTTTAAACGATACATTTTTTTCAAAGCGGGGTCAATAGAAAGATTGTAATAAAAATGTATTGAGTTCAGCTATATCAGTCAAAATCATATGCAACTGTTTTTCTGTGTGTACTACCTCTCACAAACAACCAAAATTTAAATATTTAAACCATAAGCCATCAGTCCAAAAGAACCCACCCTAAATGACTATTATATTAAATCGTTGAAACAGTTTTTCAGTACTACTACCACTTCTACGTTACAGAACATGGTTTCAATACCACTTTACACGGTACACATTACTATGCTCTTATAACATCACTTTGGGCTACGCAACATTGTCAAATTCTTACGAATTTGTTGTATGGATAATCCATTTTTTATTCGAAATTACATAAATATACTAGCGATCAAATTATTTACAACAATAGGCTCCAGTCGCTCCCCCATTGGACGGCTGGAGCGTTTCGCCCCACTCCGCGGCGACAGATGGAGAGTCTGGTAACCGTTGGGTGATTTAATGCAGTCGCCCAACGGTGGAGCGATTGGCATGCAGTCGCCCAACGGTGGAGCGATTGGCATGCAGTCGCCCAACGGTTGGGTGACTGAATTAATGTCGTCCAACCGTGTGGCGACTGTGGGGGCTTTATAAACCGCCCACGGTCGCCGGCCGGCGGTAGCAGCGCGAGAGAGCGAGAGAGCAGGAAGACGGCCGGCGGTACCGATCAGCGCGAGAGAGGGAGAGAGCGGAAGAAATAGAGGAGGAGAGAAGAGAAGAAGAAGCAGAAAAGAAGAGGGAGGGAAAGCGTGATTTTCAGGTATATTTTGTTATTGTTAGAAATTTTAGTTTAGAAAATTAGTTTGGTAAGTTAGTTTAGAAAAAATAAATGACCTGAAGAATTAGTAGAACGATATAATTAATAATACATGTAAATCAATCAAATATATTTTTCCGGCAGCATTAGCATATGCTGCTGTATCAATCACGCACAAACTCTTTCTTGAGTCTTTTGCAAGCAACACACTCACGTCATGGGATTCTGTTCTGTGACTAATAGACACAACACAGTTCACAGGCACAGACGACTCTCTTATTTCAAGCACAAACATAACCGTAATCCAAACCAAATAGATTGTGCGCTAGTCTCAAAAGAGAGACACGCACAAATTAAAATAGTTTCAAGCACACTAGCTTGGTGGATGCACGTATCATTCATCAAACACCAGTTTATTCTTTAGAAAACACACCAACTTGGCAAGCAAATAGAAGGCAGCAAGACGTCATCGTCTTTCCACCACCAAATCTACACAGGTATGTAACAATACACGTGATTAATAGAAGCAGAACGGATCGCTGAGGACAAATGCACAAATGAGCAGGTAAAGGAATTTAGTACACAGAGGGATTAACTTGTTCCTATGCATCTTATGTATGCGTTTTATTTGCAATTCACATGCACAGGATCCGTAGATGCTACATGCATACATGCATGAAAGAAAAAGAAAAAGAAGGAAGAGCATGTGTATGCATGTATACCTGAAGACTCAGGTCGGTTCACCGGAGAACTGAGCCTCTGGGTAGAGGCTTCTTGCAGTACGGTGAGTGGCGCAGGACGAAGAGAGATGCGTCGTGGCCGACATCCTTACCATCCCACTCTAGCTTATCCCACCAGTCCTTCTCGCAGTCCACAACGGGGTGGCCATGACCGACGGCTGGGAGGCGCCTGAGGCTCCAGCATCCCCTGACCTTGATCGTCTCGAGCATGGGTGCAGACATCTTGGCCTCACATATCTGCTGCAGACTGGGGAGATCATGCAGGTAGATGTTCTTCAGCATTGGGAATTCCAGTACACCTTTTCGATGGCCCACAGCTATTCTGTTTAGAAACTTTGCCTCCACGGGGAATACCTGCTTGAGATCACCACAATAGATGATGTGGAGGGTCTCCAAGCTGCTCAAGGTGTAGTACCATGACAGCGGGAGGACAAATGTGAGCCTGGGGCAGGAGTGCAGGTGTATGCTCCGCAGCTTCGCAAAGGATCTGATGTCCTCACCAATAATTGTTCTTCCTTTGCTCCAAATGCAGTGGGCCATCGGGAGGTCAGCCGCCCAAAAGGTCTCCAGTTTTTGAAAGCATAAGATATTGTAGTTAGTTGTGAAGACAGTGCCTAGCTTGGGGCATTTCTCGATACGGCACCTCTTGAGACGAGACCAATCAATTTTCGCCTCTCCTGTGGACATCATGCGTTCAGGGATGACAGTGGTGATGGAAGAATTGTCATGCACGTGCAATGACTCCACCTTGTTCATTACAAAGATTATAGCATTGATCACTTGTACGCTCTCCACATTATTGTTGTTGATTCCCTCACCAATCTCCACATGGCAGTCCAATGGCTGAAACTGTGGTGCACTGCTGTCGTCATGATCAGTAATTATCTCATCAATGTGAACATCGGTGTAGGTGCTGCAAGGAGTCCTGGGGATTAACGACTTCTGTAGAGGTGGCCCGGTTACTTGTCTATTGCTATAACAGCCCATCTTCTTCACGTTGCACCTCTGTACATCTTCTTTGCTAGTAGCAGATATGCAAAGGACTAGATTAAATCTATTAACTTTCCAGCAAAACTCGTTGTTACTTCTTAGCACCAAGGACCGAACAAACCTCATGTCCTTAGCAACATATGCGTGACAATATTCTTGTCCCAACCGATGGACTAAAAACCCAGGTGAGCGGAGTATCCTTAGCTGTTGTAGTCCATTTTCTGGCCACAGTATTGAGCGGAGCTGCTCACATCCCAATAGAATGATTTGCTGGAGACTTGGGACATGGACCACCTCATCTTTCAGGTCAAGTATATTGATTGCAGATTCTGAGATGTCCAACTCCTTAAGGTTTGGCAATGGTCCACGCAGTTTGAAGTTCACCAATCTTGCACAACCAACCAAGAAGATACCAAATATTTTATGGTCACCTCCTGCTCGTGCATCTAAGCTGAATGATTCAAGTGATGGAGGGACTCCTTCAGGGCCAACATGTTCCAACCCAACACAACCGTCTAGAACCAGAGTCTTGAGGCCAGCTGCCCTTGACATGCTCGGCAAAACTTGCATGGTGGTGTTCCTAGATAGGTCGAGGAGCTCCAACTTCTCCATATCGGTGAATTCATCCTTTTGCCCTGACTCCCAGGAGCTTGTAGGCTCAATAACTCGAAGCTTGTGAATGTTATGTAGCCGTCTCCATGAAAGATTGCCGCGCCAAATCCTTCCCTTCTTTATATATACCTCCCTAATGTTTGGAGCAATTTGCTCTATTATCTTTGGGAATAAAGCCAATTCCCAATCCGTGTTGCATATGTCCAGGACCCACAGGCTCTGAAAAAATCCCATTTCTGGTCTATCTTGCTTTGGTGTTTCTTCTTGTGGTTCATCATCCTTGCAGCTATCTAACCCGAGGAACCTTAAGCTGCGGCAACAATGGAAAGGAGGTGAACAAAAGCTGAAGGTGCAGCGGCATAGGTTTAGTACCCGAAGTTTGTCCGATTGGTGGAACATGTCATTTGGTAATGTAGCTAATGGATGATCAGGTCTACTTTTGGCTGCAAGGAAAAAGGATGTTGACTCTGGAGGTACAGTCATGGAGTCGGTGACAAAAATCCAACGGTTTTGAGGAGTGCCCAATTGATGACCAAACGAGGGCAATGTACTAGATGAGTAGTCCTCCAATCGTAACTCTTGTTGCAGAGCAACACCAGCATCCCATGCTTCTTCGTTGTCCTGGCCTCCTTGTATAATAATCCCATCGCAAACCCAATAGTTGGAAGCATGGATAGCCCAGTTGTAGTCCATGATGCTGCCGCCCCGAGAATTTAATGACAACATATACGAGCAACACTCTGTAGCTTTCTCAGGGGTGACGCCAAGCTTACCTGTGTACCGAGCAATTTCTCTAGCCTCTTCCTGTAGCAAATACTCCCACCCGAGTGAACTATAAGTATCATAGAGAAGCAGATGTGATTTATCCACTTTTTCTTTGATTTCTGGGTTGAGCCGAAGCCTCCCCCTGAAGGTCCATAATATTCTAGTGTTGAACAATTCAGGTTGAGGAATGCCAAAATCATTCAAGTCAACCATGTTGTTGCTCCCATTATGGAAGACCACTAGACACCCGTGTTCTTGTAGGGCTCGGTGGATCTCTCTCCCGACGTCTTGCATCTCGACCCTAGAGCCTTCTTCTACCCCGCTGAAATCATCCTCCTCGTCCTGCCGATCAAGAATAGCCATGACCCGCTGAGGAAGCTTCAGTTCCTCCGCGATTGCCCTCTGCACTGCTCTCCGGCTTTTCCACCTCGAGCAATCCACGTGGATGATCTTGTCAAATTTCTTCCTGAGAGACAGTGGAGGGTGCTCGGCTATGGCTCTAAGCACCGCGGAAGCAGCCAGTCCACGCCATCCGTCAAAGTAGATGGCCTTGTGCGCTCCACTGCTCGTATCCTCTAGAAAAGGGGTTATCGCTTCTACCGCGTCCTCGATGGTGTTCGGAACAATCCGCTGCATTGATTGATGGCAGTTAAATAAGGTCACTTCACGTGTGTAGCAGTTTTCATTAAAAAAGCATCTAAAGGAGGTTCACAAATTGATAAATCCTAGTCATGCAACTAAATTGGGCTATACTTCTCGTATCCTCTACATAACGGGTTACCTGTCGTACCGCTGCATTAATTGATGCTGTGTAGCAGTTTTCATTAAAAAAAAAGGTGGAATTAACTTGTTTTGACCAGGAACACTTCACGTTGGGCATTCATGGCATGTTTGGCAAGTCATAAATCGGATAATTTTTAATTTTTATTATAGTAACTAACTTTTAAATTGAATATTTTACGCATATTAATTTTTTTGTATGATTTGGTGATGACGTGCGCTAGACGAGATATCATTATTTGCAATTCCTGAAATGTCGCCCTCTTACATTACATATATTGTATACCAAGATTTAGAACTTACATTTTTAAAAAGAGTGGTGAGTACATATACTACAAAAAGAACCAAAAAAACTAACAAGAATACTACTCTGCTTCGTGAAAATAGCATGCGTATGTACGTAGCAAAAAATACCTCTTCTGGCATGGCGAATTTCTGTACGAAGGTCTGGGAAACACAAGACTAATTGAAAAAGCAACTAAATGTGGTTCACAATTGATAAAACACAAGACTCATACTTGCATACAGAAGCTAACCAACTAAACGAGGTTCACAATTTCGAAATCAAAATATGTAGTCCATGATGTTTGTCTGTGTGATTACCAAGGTGGATTTAGCCGTTTAGAATCTTAATTTTTTTTTTGTATAATTTGGTAATGTCGTGCGCTAGACGAGATATCATTAATTCCTAAAATGTCGACCTCTTGCGTTATATATATTGTATACCAAGATTCAGAATAAAAAAAACTCACTAACAAGAATACCACTCTGCTTTGTGAAAATGGCATGCATATGTACGTAGAAAAAATACCACTTCTGGCATGGTGAATTTCCCTACAAAGGCCCGGGAAACACAAGAAGCTCCACAAATCCAGATGGATCTCCAGATGCTAGCACCTACAAGAGCTTGTCAGCTATGTTTGTGCATCGACATTGTAAACAATTAAGATGGGCAAGAAGAGTTTTAGTACCTTAATTGGCAGCTACATATTATTCTTTGCTGATATATAGCGAACACAGCCAAACATCATGGAATGTTGATGAGTAAGACAACAGGGATGTTGGTGTTGTTTCCTCCAAGAAGAAAGATGTTTATGTCGATCGGGTGAAGGAGGAAGAATGGAAATCGCTAGTTGCAAATTTGCAATGAGCCCTTGCGAATGGTCTTACTCATAAGCTTTTTCCATTGGCTTGTTTTTTTGGCTTTGGGGTGCTTTTCCTAAAGCATGCATGCGTGGCTCTCTTTGCTTGGGGTTGGAGCTAAAGAACAAAGATGGGATGGCCGTCCTGCTCAAGTGACTTTGATGGCTCGCAAGAGAATCCATCCAGCGCTGAAATATCTATATACATGACACTGTAATTAAAACCGGTGATACAGAGTTAATGACGCTACTTCAAGAATGGTTATCTCCTGTGCATTGGGCGGGCAGCATTATGGGACCTGGGCTGTGGACTTGGTCGTGGAGTACATAAAAGAAAGAAAAATTGAGAATTGTCTGCTTCTTCCCCTGGCTCTAATCCTCCCCAACTTCTACCTTTGGACCCTCTGATTCTTCTGAATCTTTATCTCAGTCTCAGTTCTTCCTCTTCCCAGTCTCTAGTTCTAATTAAAGCATTGATTTAGCTGTTAACTTAGAACAGTTTAAGCATAAGAGTGTCCTAGAGTGAAGCCTTTCATCAACTAATTCAACAATTTTACACGTAACACTATTAAGCTTCTAATTAAATCTAGCAAAACACACTTAGAGTAAGATAAAGCAATACCATTCATGTTCTCAGCTTCTAAGTAAACAGAAGAGTTGCTAGAATTGAGTTGAGTGTCGGACCCTAGATTTATTGTCCAGAAACCTCTATGTAAACTAGCACTAGTCTCTGGATCAGTAGCTAGTACACATTGTTACATCATTGTATATCAAACACATATATCATAAAAGCAAAACTAATAGATAATATTTAACAGCACAAAAATAGATCATATGGTCGCTTGACTTACACACAGGTCAATTAGGTCAAACACTAAAAATAACTACAACAGAGACGGAAACAAAATACAATAGGTGGGACCCTCAAGATATGCCTATAGACAATCGACTAGGACTCGTGACCTAGTTCTTGGCCTATTTGACTTCTAGTCCCTTTGGACACCAATAAGAGCCGACAGAGCTTTCTTCGTCTCATCTTGTTGAATGATGGTAATCGAATAACAATGAGTACGAAGATACCCAACAAGCCACCACACATAATACAATTATAATTGAAAACCACATTTCCAATAGAATATTCCCTCCAGTTCACATAAATGAGTCGTTTTGGAATGAGTGCAATCAAACCTTGGCTATCGATATTTTTAAAATATTTAGATTAGATACATGAAAATCATATTTGTAGATTTGTCTTAAAAAATACTTTCATAATATTATAATTTTGTTGATTTTTATAAATATATTATAGTTGTAATTAGTGGTTAAAGTTGTATTTTGGAGACCATGTCAATGTCCAAAACGACTTATTTTTGTGAACTAGAGGGAATATGTAGAAAGTCTAAGACCTAGCATTTTAACTAAATCAGGGATAAAGAAATTGAGTAGTTTTTTGTAATACTAGCGAAGGTTCCATCCGCCTGCTAGCGGAGAACAATTCCTGAAGATTCTATCCACCCATGAGTATACAATGGTCCCATCAACCATATGCTATAACAGTTTTAGGGTTCTACCCACCCACTAATAACCATTGAGTTCTCTCTAGCCAGAATGAAAATCTAGGGTTTCATCCACCCATTGTTTTTATCCCACTCACAAAGGATTTTTTATAAAATAGAGGCTATATCAATCAAGTTTCCACACCTACCCTTGACTATGGGCATGGCTATTCAAATAGTTTTTACTCTATAGAGGTTACACACTTTACCCATAAGAGATGCTCAACTTGTTATGTTCCATGATTTGGTCTTTAATTGACTTGGGACGGATCCATCACATACCAAGATCTCATGCTCTATCCGCACAGGACATACATACCATCCTCTCAAGTCTTAAACAGTTTTTGAGTTTTGTTTTGAAAATATTTTCTATGTTTAAAAATATAAGCCCATTTCCATCCAATGGCTACCCAGAACCAAGTTTTCATGACTGAAATGATGCCGAGGCAATTTAATGCCCACATGCCAATATATCTAATTAAGGCTAAGTATGTCACTCAAATACAGACTTATCAACTCGTATGTATACCATTAATTCTAGAGCAACAAGGGATTATGTCCAAAGTAAAGAAATGGGTGGTAGTAAATGAATAATAATACAACATTAACTAAGAACTAATGATAACATAATTTTAGTCAAAATAAAGCACACATCTAATAACTTAAAACAATATACTTTGCATTCAAAAATATTTGTGCAATATGATCAAAATGATGAATTGCCTCTGCTCAATATTTTTATAATCTTGGTCTTGATCTTGCTCGAACTAATGCTCCCTCAAGACTTCTATTTCCACAAGAAACGCCAAAAACCAATTGACGCATGACTACAAACAAAAAATCAAATAAATTCAGATAAATCCCAAAAATTAGAATAAACTCCATTAAATTCTATCATGATTAATTTAGTGACATGAGATAGGGTTCTAGTGAGTGTGGGGTGTAGACAGAGTCAAACAAAGTTTAAGCGAGGGAGAATGGCATTGAGGAAAACTGCTAGGAAGAACATCAAAGAGGGATCAAGGAGAATGAATGAATATTCATGAAAATATTCCACTTCATATTCGAAGATGGTTAGATATAGCTGACGAGTGAGTACTATTAGAGATAAAGAACAAACATGGTAAGAATCCATCCAGCGCCGATGGCTTTTATTGTGTGAAATATCCGTATGCATGACACTATAATTAAAACTGGTTTAGGCTAAAGCTAATGGATTTTATTTTTGCTTTTCAAGATAGTAGCAGATTATGAAAACACCGGCATGAACAATGCACATAGTTTTGGACTCGAAAGGCCATTTAGATAATTAACTTTAAAAAATCGTCCCGTTTATTTTAACTTTTAGAGAAGCTAAAAGACTAAAGCCTAAAAAGAATAGGGCCTTCAAGAATGATTATCTCCTACACATTGGGTGGGCAACATATGGGCCGTGGGCTGTGGACTCGGTCGTGGAGTACATAATAGAAAGCAGAGTAGCATGGGAGGGAAGCGGACAATTGAGAATTGGCTGCCGCTTCCTTTGGCTCTACTCCTACCCAACTTCTTCTTCCTTTGGACCCTCTGATACTTCTAATTCTTCTTCCCATTCACAATCTCTAATTCTCTATCCCCACTCTTAATTTCTGCTTATATCCTAAAGTTGGACTGTAACATACTCCCTCCATCTAAAAATATAAAGCGTATTTTATCTTACACATAGACCAAAGAGATATTGAAAATAATTGAATTGCCCCTAATTAGTATACATATATACTATGTTCAATACATGCATGTAGATAATGCAAAATAAAGTTAGATATTTATTAGAGGGTATAGAGGGAATAACACGCTTAGTTTGCATTAGAATAGGAAATACGTTCTATATTTATAGATAAAACTATTCAAAAAATATATCTTATAAACTTGAACAAGTGAATATCTCACAAAATTATTACAGTGAGGTCGCTACAACGACGAGAAACCGCACATAGGCTCGCAGATCTAACGCAACCATGCGTGCTCTCGGTGGTGAGTAGTTGCTCCGAAGATTGGAGCTACAAGTTTGAGGTTAGGGTGGTTTGAACCCCTCTTGTTGTTGAAAATTGTTCGAACATGCTTGGATCTCATCAATAGTAGACTATATCCAGTAGTTCAGTTGGCATAACTTTGAATGAATGGGCACACGATGTAAGCAAGCAATGAAAGATTCTTATGAATGAAACAATGAAAAAAAGGGAATGGTTACTGTAACATTTAACAGGTCGAAAGGAAGACTACAAACATGTTCTTTCCAACATGCTGAATCTACAAAGAACATCTGTAGCATTAGTTTCACGAAACTAACATCTACATATGTACATGCCCTTTCTGCTCCACCACTCTAGAGAGATACAACAAATAGGAGCCTAGAGCATGCTACTGACAATTATACCTATCGGATAAGGTATAAGTTAATTTACAACAACAACAAAAATTTTTGTGCCAAATAAATTAAGGTAGACTAGGAATGAAACCTTTTTAAGGTCAAAGAGGTAAGAGCCTTGAAATAAAACCTACAATATTAAAACACTAAATTGTACATCCTACTATTTGAGCCGAGAGCCTAAAACACTACCCTTAACTTTCTTATGGTTCCGATACGTGGATCGATAACTTCCATGTGCTCCTATCCAAAGCTAATTCTTTAGATACATTCTAATCCCTCAAGTCTCTTTTAACCGCTTCCTCCCACGTCAGTCTTGGTCGACCTCTGCCTCTTCTTACGTTTTCAATACGTCTTAAAATTCCACTACGTACCGATGCCTCAAGAGGCCTCTGTTAGATATGTCGAAACCAGCTCAAGCGATATTGGACAAGCTTTTCTTCAATTGGTGCTACCCCCACCCTATCACGTATACCATCATTGCAGATGTGATCCCGCCTTGTGTGACCACAGATCCACCACAACATCCTCATCTCTACTATATTCA
This sequence comes from Bonia amplexicaulis, assembly GCA_036346245.1. Classification (NCBI taxonomy): domain Eukaryota; kingdom Viridiplantae; phylum Streptophyta; class Magnoliopsida; order Poales; family Poaceae; genus Bonia; species Bonia amplexicaulis. Next base: position 1,497,327 of record CM070745.1, read on the forward strand.
TTTTCTATATATGTTGTCTTTTAGTTGCCCAACATTATGATCCATATAGCATCGCGGGTCTGATCACCATCCTATAAAACTTACATTTTAACTTTTGAGAGACTTTTTTGTTACACAGGACACCAAATACTTGGCATCATTTCACCCAACCCCGCTCTTATCCTGTGGCTCACGTCTTCATCAATCTCACCGTCCCACTGTAGCATCGATTTCAAATAATGAAACATGTCCTTCTTAGGCATTACTTGTCCGTCCAGTGTAACATCTTCATCAGCTGCCCTATCACCGCTAAAATCACACCTCATATACTCAGTTTTATCCATACTAAGTCTAAAGCCCTTCAATTCTAAAGTCTTCCTCTATAACTCGAGGTTCCTATCAACACCTATCTTACTCTTATCAACTAGCACGACATTATTAGCGAAAAGCATATACCAAGAGATATCTTCTTGTATGTCCCGTGTGACCTCGTCCATCACTAAAGCAAAAATGTATGGGCTCAACACTGACCATTGATGTAGTCCTATCTTAATAGGAAAGTCATTAGTAACATTACTACATGTTCTAACATTAGTCACAATATTTTTATACATATCCTTAATTAGGGTAATATAATTTGTTGGGACTTTTTTCCTTTGGAGCGTCCACTGCATAACCTTTCTTGTAACTTTTTCATAGGCTTTCTCCTAGTCAGTAAACACCATGTGAAGGTTTTTCTTTTGCTCCCTATACCTCTCCGTCAACTATCATAGCAAGAAAATCGCCTCTGTGGTTGACCTCCCAAGCATAAAACTAAATTGGTTTATCGTCATGCTAGTCACTTTTTTTAAACGGTGCTCAATCACTCGCTCCCAAAGCTTCATTGTGTGGCTCATGAGCTTAATTCATCTATAATTAGTGCAACTTTGAATATCTCCTTTATTTTTGGAAATGGGTACTAATATGCTCTTCCACCACTCGTTTGGCATCTTGTTCAACCTAAAAATGCTATTGAATAAATTAGTTAGCCAAACAATCGCCACTTCTCCTAGGCATTTTCACACCTCAATAGGGATGTTATCAGGCCCCAATACCTTACCCACTTTCATCCTTTTTAAGGCCTCTCTTACTTCCGACTCCTAGATTCTTCGAACAAACCATCTATCGGTGTCATCAAAAGTATCATCCGGTTCAATCATATTATCATCACTGTCGTGATTGAACAACTTATCGAAGTAATCTCTTCACCTATCCTTAATCTCCTCATCTTTCACTAAAAGTCTAATAGTATCGTCTTTGATGCATTTAACTTGGTTGAAATCTCTCGTCTTCCTTTTTCGAAGTTTAGCCATCTAATAGACATCCTTTTCTCCCTCCTTTGTACTTAGTTTCTGGTAAATTTACTTATATGCCTTGCCTCATGCCTCACTCACCGCTTTCTTCGCATTCCTTTTTGTTGCTTTGTATTTCTATACGTTGTCATTGCTCCTATCATGATGCATATACTTGTAGCATATCTTCTTCTCCTCGATAGCCTTTTGCACTTTCTCGTTCCACCACCATGTGTCTTTAGGTTGTCCTCTTGTCTCTTGGGTCACTCCAAGCACCTATGTAGCCACCTTCCTAATGTGAGTTGACATCTCTGTCCACATACCATTCACTTCGCCATTCCTTTCCATGACAATCCTCTCCTTAAACGCCTTTGCGGTTTCTCATTTGAGTTTCCACTACTTCGTCCTCGTGGCTCTGGCAACCTTACCTTGTCGAACCTGTAACCTAAAATGAAAGTCAAAGACTACCAACTTATGTTGCTGGACAACATACTCTCTAGGTAAAACCTTACAGTCTATGCAGGCTCGTTTGTCCTTCCTCCTAATAAGAACAAAATCGATTTGGCTAGAGTGCTGGCCACTGCTAAAGGTAACTAAATGGGAATGTCTCTTTCTAAAAGAGGTGTTAGCTATCATGAGATCATAGGCTACAGCAAAGTTTAATATATCTTCTACCTCTTGATTCCTATCACCATAACCAAAACCCCCATGCACCATTTGAAACCCCCTACTAGTTGTACCAACATGACCATTTAAATCACCTCCTAACAAAATCTTCTCATTGATAGGCACACTTCTAACCATGTCATCTAGCTCTTTGCAAAATTACCTCTTAGCGGTCTCATGCAGCCCTACTTGTAGAGCATATACACTAACAACATTCAAAACCAAGTCGCCAAAGATTAGCTTTACTAGGATGATCATGTCCCCCTGTCTTCTCACGTCAACAACTCCGCTCTTGAAGCGCTTATCGATTAAGATGTCCGCTCCATTCTTGTTTCATTCTGTTCTAATATACCACAATTTGAAGCTAGTATGCTCCACCTCCTTCGTCTTCTGACCCACCCATTTAGTCTCTTGAACGCACAAGATATTTATACGTCTTCTAATCGCCGTATCAACTATCTCTCTTAACTTACATGTTAAGGATCCTACATTCTAACTATCCATATGAATCCTACTCTCCTCGGCTAGCTTCTTTGCCCCTCGCACTCATCGAGTAAAGTGCAAAGACCCTTGCATATTTTTCACTACATCTGGGCGCTGGCATAGCGCGTCACTAAGGGAGTGATGTCTTGGCCCTCGCTCATTTATCACCATACCCGGGTTTCGATATGGCACGTCACTAAGAGGGTTACGCCCCAACGAAATTATTTTGGGTTTCATTCCATAAAAAGATGACTTGATTTTTACGTTAGCTTACCAAGCCTAACATAACCCTTCTCCTTTTTCTTGGCTTAGGACAAACTATGTAGAAAACTACATAGGCGGAGTTTATAAGTTAATTTACAAAAGCAAAAATAATAAGGAAAAAAGCAGATGCACACAATACCTTAAAGGAAGCATCGATGAAAATGCTGCTATAGCAGTGCATCTTTCACTTTCTAGATATAAATCCACATGAGTGCTCACAGATCAGTGTCACCTGTTAACCTGGCTTCTCTATCAAAACTTACATATCAACTATGTCGCTGATCAAACTTCGATCCAACTGCTGGAGCACAAAGCAAATTGTTCTAACGCTTGGCTCACAGCAACTCATGTGCATTGTCATCTACTGATCCTGGAAGGTTGCAGCTGCAATCATCCTCTCTACCTTTTGCCTATAGGGTCACCACAAAATGGTGCTTTCCTATTTCCATTTTATGGAGGCCAGACCTTTGTCACCAGCTGCAATCATTTTAAGGTTTTGAATTGTACTCGGATTCCAATTCTACATGAATTAGAATTGGGACTCATATTACAGAAGCTAAATTCAGTTCAGGGATTTAAACGGACCCTTATGGAAATCATAAAATACAGAAGAATTTATACACGCCATAGGAGTTGGTTTAGTCGTGATGTTCAATATAGATCAAGTACTCAGGGTATTTTGTCAACATTAGCTCAAGAACTTGTAAATTTCCTCTTCATTCTAGTCTTCTAAGTTCTTGATTGTCTGATCTAGTACCTAACATGTATCTACAATATTCTTTTGGAACAGAAGCCCATGTAAATAAGGTTCCTAACTAAGTAGAATTTTTAAACAGAGCAAGATCCCTAAACGCAATGGTGAATCAACAATGATAGCGTAGGGGTCTGTGGACCCCAAAAAATAGAAGGCCTAAAGATAGTAAAATTTAGAACATAATCCATGTTCCTAGAAGGAGACCTCATATGAGTTGGTCTTGAAAAACATAAATTCAATCATGGAAGAAAAAATTATCAAAGAAAAAGTATGCACCATCTTATAAACACAAAAACAATCAAAACATCCACCATCTTATAAACATAGAAACAATCAAAACTAGTACGATAGTTATTCAATCAAGCATTGAAGATTACAATTAGAATGATCATTTGAACATGTGTTGACGCTCAAAAATAACCAACTCCTGTAGCAATTCATACCTAGATAAGCATGGCCCAAAAGGGAAGAATGGGACACCAAAGGATATATTTCATGAAAGGGGAATTGAGAATTGTACAAGGCAACAATTCATTTCTATGCAGAAATTTCTTGTCGCAACAGTAAGCTTTGTACCGCCATTATATCTAGAAATTTCTTTTCAAACTAGAGCATCTTCATAATAACTAACAATTAAAAATGTACTCTTCGAATTACAAGATTATTTTGACACTATCACGTAGATGCATTAACGCACTTTTTCTTAAGAACCATTAATGATTACATTTGAGTGAGCATTTGAATAATCTTAGTGATTCGGGTCATGTAATCGAATCCTCAATTTAGATATTATATCAAAATGCATTGAAACAACATCAAGGTGTCAAACATTTGAACAAGTTCATCAAAAGTACAAAAATCACCTGCAAGAGTGGGCAGTTCACCATGCTCACCTGACGAGCCCTCTTCCCACACACACCACCTCCCTCACCGCTAGTGCCATTGAGAAGTACCCATGTGCCGATCCCACATCCACAATGTGTGCCATGCACAGTTCAGCCAACCGGTCTTCTTTATAGGTGGTCTTCATGACGATAAAGTGGGCGGCGATAGTCAGTCTATCTACTATGATCCAATATTTTCTCCATATAAATAAGGGAACTTCTCATCCAACAAGAAGTCATATCCGGATTTGGTTCATCGCAGGCCAGTGATAAAGTTCATTCCAACTTCCTCCCACTTCTACTGAGGTATTTGTAGTGGTTACAGCAAACCTGCAGGTCTCTAGTATTCGACCTTAATCCTTTGGCATACATCACATCATGCTACATATACCTAGTGATGTCTCTCTTCATTCGAGACCACCAATACAACGTCTTCATATCGTGATACATTGTGGTACTTCCCAGCTGCATGGAATATGCTAAATTGTGGGCCTCTTTTGAGTATTAAATTCTTAAGTTCCTTCTGGTGAGGGACAAAGAGACGGTTTCCGTGCCATAAGATCTCTTGTTGATCTTTCGTCATTTTGGGGGCTTTTCCTTTGGCCATAAGGTGCTTGAATCTCTAGACACTAGAATTTGTCTTCTAGACTACCTTGATCCACACTTCTAAGGTCGGGTGTACTTCAATAGTGGCTATGGTACCTCACTCTATTATCTCTAGGTTGAGTGCCTTCAATTCCTTGTACAACTCAGGTTGTAGTTTTTGGACCATGACATTGCTGCAATATGAATTGCAGCTTAATGCATTGACCACTACGCTAGCCTTTTCGAGATGGTAATAGATGTCTAGATCATAGTCTTTGATTAGCTCTAACCATCTTCTTTGTCTTAGGTTGAGGTGTGATTGGGTGAAGAAGTACTTGAGGCTTTTGTGATCAGTGCATATATCATCGAGTTTTCCAATCAAGTAATGCCACTAAATTTTTAGAGCATGCACTACTAAATCTAACTCTATGTCATGAGTCGAATAATTCTCCTCATGAGGACGGAGTTGTCATGACACATATGCCACGACCTTTCCTCCCTGTATTAGTACACAACCAAGACCTTGATGCAAGGCATCACAGTATATCTCAAAATCTTTGTGCATGTTTAGCAAAACTAGTACAGGGGCAGATGTCAGACTCTTCTTCAACTCTTGAAAACTCTCCTCAGAAGCTTCCGTCCATTCATACTTCTTCTCTTTCTTAAGTATGCTGGTCTGAGGTCTGGTAAGCCTTGAGAATCCTTCTATGAATCGTTTGTAATATCCAGCTAGTCTAAGGAAACTACGCACTTTAGTCACAGAGGTGGGATGTTTCCATTCCAAGACAGCATATACCTTAGCTAGGTCAACTGCTACTACTCCGGCGAACACAATATATCCAAGAAAACTGATGTCATGCAGCCAAAACTCACATTTGCTATATTTTGCATACAATTGGTGTTCCTTAAGCTTCTCAAGCACTAACCGTGGGTGCTTGGCATGTTCTTCCACATCCTTAGACAAGGATATCATTAATAAACACCACCATAAACTTGTCCAAATACTTCATAAATACCTTATTCATGAGATTCATGAAGTAGGCTAGCCCAATTTTATTTGAATTTTATTTGAATTTTGGCTAGCGTTGCGGGCAGCGGTTGGCAAAATGCCCCTTCTCTCCATAGCTGAAGCAATGGAGGTTGGCCGAAGGGTTGGTTGTGGTGGGTTGCATTGTAGGACGGGGAGTGTAGAGAATGCTGTTGGATGTGGTGCTTGAATTGGAGCTCTAGATGGTAAGGCTGCTGCTGGTCTGGGGAAAGAGGGATTCCTATAGAATATTGGCATTTGGGGATAACTTCCTTGTGGCCTCTAGGTAGCTAGCTTGCATTTGTGGCATGCTAGCAGCAACCCCCAAAATGGGTTGACAGGGCTAGACAATGCACATGGGTGGTGGTGGCACTACCGACGGTGAGCCAGAGCGGTAGCGCCACGGCGTAAGGCAACGACAGTGGATAGCCTCCACGGTAGCTATGGTGCTGGTGATGCAGTGGGCAAAAGGAAAGTGTGGGGAGAATCTACGTGGTGAGGGAAACTCACTGGTGAGGTTACCATGGCTGAGGAGGAAGCGAGGCAGCCTAGCAGGAAGATCCTAGGCAATGTGGTGGGGAGCACGACAACGGTGAGCTAGGGAGGTCGGTGATCCAAATTGGTGGTGGGGATGTGAAGAGTGAGTCGCGGGGTACCTCTAGCCAAGAGGAATTGGACGGAGGTGCACCGAGGCTGTAGGAGCATTAGGTGGTCGAAGTTGGGAGAGATGATGTCGCCGGTGAGTTGCAATGGGGGAGAGGTCAATCGAGAGAGGTGATACAAAGAGGGAGGTGAGGTGAGCCCATTGATGTGCTTAGAGAGAGGAGAAGCTCACCGAAGAGGCGTGGCCGCCGTGAGGGCATGGTGGTGCTCAGCGGCAGGAGAGGCAAGCTCAATTCGAGCTAGGCGCGATCAAGGCGAGGAATAGGGAAGGAAGTATGGGGTGTGCGGGAGCTCAGGGGGAATGGATTTTATAGATGAGGGGATGGCGACTACTGTTCATGCACAAGGGCAGCTCGACACGGTGTGGGAATGGTGCAAGTGGCGTAGTGAGGTTGCACAGAGAGGGCGACGGCACGAACGGGCAAAGCATGTGGTGTGTGATGCGACACAACATAGGTAGCATGATGGGCATGATCCGGGACGCGCGATAGGGAGAAATGAGAGGGTGGGGAGGAGAGCGGGGGTCTAGGCGTGTGTGGCAGTGGGACACTGAAGAAATCACGTGGTGTGCTACAGGCACAGAGCACGAATGGTGGCACGATGTGGGCACGTCGGGCGCGATGGGGGCATGTGTCTAGAAAGCCAGAGGGAGAGAGAAGAGGGAAGGGAGATGGGCTGGGCCGAGGGGCTGAAGGCCAATGGGTCGGTAGAAGGAAAAGGGGTTTTTGGGCTTAGCCCAATTTTATTTGAATTTTGGATTTTCAATTTTGGGATTTGAATTTGAATTTGATTTTAAGCTTGAACTTTTAGATTTGGCATTTGGTTTTGGTTTTGAAATTCCAATTCAAGATTCCAGTTTTGAGTTTTCAATTTGAGTTTCACTTTAAATGTTGAATTTTGTTTTTACCAAAATTTGTAAAAGAGCTCAACTCAACAAATTTCATTCAAAATTTTTGAATACCAAAAATGGGATGTTACACTATTCCTCTTTAAACTCCTCTCACTCAATGTCACCTGCACCTTGATCTCACTACCTGTGACCTCCACATCTCTCCTATTTAACATGATTACTTCTCTCCACTTTACTACCCCCAATTTAGCCTCATCTTAGCTCTCTCTATGCAAAACCTATCGCAACCAATTGGGATATTATTATCAATGGGTTCCCTGATGTGCCACTAATTTAATTACACATTCGGCTATCTGGATGCTATGCACATCACATCCGCTAAGTGCACTTCCTTCCATCAGCCAGGCGGTAGTGACCTTCAATTGCCTCAGTTTTGGCATAGTCAAAGCACAGTAAATAAAATCCTAACAGGCAACATTGGAAAAATCAGAAGGGCCGAAGTTCAGTAACACTATAGAGACTTTGAATTTCGATGTATTGTTGATAAGGGTATTCCCAGTGTACATACTCCAAAGGTATATCTTAAGCGCTCCACGTCATTTAGTAACATGACAAGATACAAGCACTTCAATCAGTTGTTTCTTTACACTAGCCCACACATTAATTTATATACTATTTATTTCTCCCACCCACATATTTGATCTCTCTCCATAGGCGGTCGTCACCTCTGAGTTTCTTTTCCTCCACCTCCTCTATCTCCCCTCCACTACCTTTGCCTCCTCCTCCACCGTCGGACCTCCTCCTTTGACGTCGCCAACACTGCCTTAGAGCAAGTATAATAAGAGGCTGTTAGTAGGTTTGTATCTTTGAGGTGGAGGAGAGAGAGAGAGAGAGAGAGGTGGGTCAGAAGCTTCTGACCACCAAGCACAAGAACCAAGAAACTTTGTGAGAGGAAGGGTAGGTCATCTGACCTTGTGTGGTCAGTAACTACTATATGAGTAGGTCGATAAGTGGGTCAAGTGTCCATCTGACCCGGTGAAGGTCAGTATTATTAGCCTTGCTCTTAGCCTAGATCTTTCTCTCTCTCATGTTCAAACCATTGATGAGCTAAACCCATGCCGTTGTCGTGTATGGCTAGAGACAACAGGCATAGGGACACGACAACAACAATACAAGCTCAAGATCGGTGGCGGCCTGGCACGACCTTAGGCACAGTGGCAAGCAGGCAACCTAGCGCAACGATCCTGAGGAGAAAATGCATCGGGAAGGTACAACTTACGTCCAATGTGATTTCTCACCGTATCGTTCACCTCGGAGTTCAAGTTTCCATTTGTATCTCCAAAGAGAAATGTCTCTCTCCCCCCATACGCAAAAATCTGATGTGGCATGAACTATAGATACAGCTGGGAGTGCCTTAGGGCCTGTTCTTTTTAGCTAGAGCTTTTGGCTGTAGCTTGTGGCTTTTGGGTTGTTTGTGCAAGAGATTACAAAGTAACAGAAACTAACGTGCGGTTTTTGTTGATATAAATGAAGTCGGTACAATATGTACTATAATTAACTAGTAGACCCTATCTTGAAAAGAAACTCCGTTTAAAAACTAGTTACTGCAAAAAAGTCCAAAAACAGCTTTTATAAGCTGAAAAGAACAGGACCTTAAGTGGCTTGGACCAATCTCACTAAATGTATTTCAATTTCCAGTTTGAACATCTTTACAGTTTTATTGGACTAATTTTCCCAAAGGTGTTGACGTTCAGAACATCAACTTTGCTGGACTCAGTTTCACTTCAGTTCGTCTGTGGAGAACCTTTCCTCTCCAAGCATACCTCCATGTAGAGTGTTCGGATGGCTATATATATAGGCACAAGCTACCAAAATCTGTGTTGTTTCCGAGTGCCACTCTATTTCCAAGTGTTACCGGGTTGCACTCGAGACGGGCATCAAACACACGGAAGAAAACATGTACCCGAGAGTTTTAGGATTAAACTAAGGAGGTCTCTCCACTAGGGAAAGCAATTTCAGTTTTGAAAAAAATTCGGGCCCCTTTGAGAAAACCGTATTTCGGAAATTTAAAAAATTTCGGATTTTTGGAAATATTTGCTCAAAATATTCAAAATACAATTTAAATTCACAATATTACCAAATCCCGACGCTGCCTCCGCGCCATGGCCACCTCCCCCTCTCCTTTGCCGACACCACCGCGCCGCCTTCTCCTATTCTGGCGCCGCGCTGTATCCCCACGTCCCACCTCTTCTCACAGTAGGGGATAGGGGTGCAAACGAATCGGATTCGGACGGATATTGTTGTTACCATATCCTAACCCATATTTTTCTCCAGATTCGGTACCAATTGCATTCGGTGCCGGATCGATCGGGATTAACCCGAGCCGTTTGCACCCCTACTTGTTTGTAAGGAATGCATGCAGTACAACAAATGGAGTAGAAGGACGTACTATCAAGAACTTGATGTTACTACTTAATAGCTGATGTGGAAGATTTTATTTTACCATTGCAAAAGAAAATGAAACGTCAAATAGTAGCACTAACCCGAAATCAAACTTGAAGGCGTGTCGAGCGGATATTCTTACTATATTCTAACCCATATTTTTTCTCCGGATTCGATACCAATCGAATTTAATGTCGGATCAGTCGGGATTAAACCGACCCGTTTCTTCTCGTGATGCTGACTAACTGGTGGCTTGGGCTAAAAAAAAATTCAAAATGAAAACCGAGAAATCCGAGATTCAGTCCGAAAATTGTTTTCCTGCTCTCCTCTCTTCTCGTCTCCACGACTCCAAATCTCCGACCAGATCTGGTCCTCACCGGTGTGGATCTGGACGGAGCTCGACAAGGACATCGGTGGGAGGCTGAGGTCGACGTCGAGGGCTACCACCACCTCTCCTACAACCGCAGAGAAATGCAAGATCAACGGCAGCAGCGGCGTGTAGGGGTCGTCTTCCTGTTGCTGCCGCTGCACGCCACCATGGCTTTCTTTCTGTGCTTCTCTTTCTTCCTTTTTTCCCCCTGTGCGTATGTGCATGCTTAGAGAGTAGGAAAGACGACGTGATTTGCTTGAGAATTTTTCTTGTGTGATTATTTGCTTTAGAATCTATGTTTGAGATTGAGCAGAGTTTCTGGGATATTTTATCCACAATTCAAATAACTATTATTGATAGACATCAATTTGTTGTAGGTTCTTTGTATGCAAACCAGGAAATCTGAGGCATCAGGTGGGAAGAATTTTGGCTATAGACCGAGAGTGAGTGAAAGTTCTTGTGCTGAAGCTTTCGTTTACATAACGCCTCGTCTGTCACAACAAAGCCTCGAATATTCTATTACCAATCAGTGATATATTGAACATTGCACCACACACGACTTTCTTGAGAACAACAGTTTCCTTCACATGCTGTGTTACGCATTGACACAAAGGTTGGTATTTGTTATAGTGCGTCTTGTGCTGAGCAAACCATCCGTGCAGGATACTAACAGTTGGACATTTCAGAATAAGGATGGTTTAATTAGTTTTATTGAGAACGAATAAGGCGAAACATGTAGTTTTGGAGACACTCCTGATACAAATAGTTATGCAAGACTTTGTACTTTGTGAATATGCAATAAGAATGGCAGGAAACAGTCCAAGTCTATTTTTCCAGCAAGAGGGTATAGAATTTCCATTTTAGTTTGAGAATGATGCCGCTGTTAGTTTTGTTGGACGGTGGGTCCAAAATTCCAAATTCAATCTTTCAGCATGTGTTTGCTTGTTGGTACCTTCATCTCGTGCATGTGTAGCAGTAATTAGTGATGCAATTACCATGATATTCATTTCTGAGATTATTTTATTTAGTGATACAAATGCAATTATTTCCAACAGTTGGTCTATCTTTCATGTGATAAGTTGGCTTTGAGGTTGCCACGAGGATACTTATTGCCTTTATTCTTCAGTTTATAAAACAATTACTCATAACCGATGCATCCTTATCATCAGGGGAAAGAAACATCTGTATGCAGTCTTTTACTGAACGTGCTAGAAATATGCAACATCAACTCCTTGTCTCTGAATCTGGAGCGTGTGAAAAATAAACTGAAGCGACCTGTTGTGTGGTCTGATTGCTTGGAGCTTGTTCAATGATACATATAGCTTCACTTGTGGACTTGTGGTCATGAGAAATGGGCAGTAGGCCTTGTAACCTGTAACTTTCCTAGCTGATGTCTGGATGGTAAGTGAATGTCCCTGCTGTAGCTTCTTGAAAAACACAACATTTTCTTCATTAGTGCGTGAATCTTGCTGTTCAGTTGTGACCTTCGTCTCTGCTTGACCTTAATTTGCTAGTTTTGATAATTGACATTAATCTCTACTGAAATCAGTTTTAGTTCTTGGAAGTTTCTGATGATGTTTCCAGCTAGCACTACGCCGATATAAGAATGTAGTTGTGCATGCAGCATGCTCCAGGAGCACCATGGAGGCGAAGAATGAGGGCAACATTAGCGTACCTGGCGTGCTCCAGGCGTCGAATGTGCCGTGGAGGCGAAGAATGAGGGCAACGTTAGCGTCGCCACCATGGAGGTAGACCACGAGGACTAGCACAGGGGCACCATGGAGGCGAAGCATGAGGACTAGTACGGCGGCTGCGGCAAGGACGGCAACATAGAGGAACCAGAAGCCATCGTCTCCCTCATTCTCTGCATTCACGCTGTGTTCGATCTCATCCAGGGCGGCACCCCGCACGCTAAAGCCATCGGGGAGGCGGCCGCGGCCTGCCCGCTCGACACCGCGGTGCACGCCATGGGCGCCAAGGCGGAGCTGTTCCTCGGTCACGACGACCACGCTTTCGCCGTGCTCGCTCGCTGCCTTGGGCAAAGCCGGCGTCGGGATTGCCAGGTTGGGTGAGGAGTGAGGACTGAGGGACATGGGGAAGGAGGTCGGTGAGGAGTCGTCTGAATAATTTGATTTCTTAATGTGCCATGTGGCAAAATATGCAGGAGGGCCTCCCGCCTCTAGCAGAGGCACAGTGTGAAACACATACGAATTATTATTTTAGTACTGTATTTAATAAGATATAAATATGATTTAGATTTTTATCTGATTAATGTTTTATTTATATTTATATTCGAATTCGTATAAAAATATAGATACGAATATAGTATCATCTGAAATATTATTTTATCTATATTATTTGTATTCGTATTCAAATTTAACAAAAACAAATATACATACTTTATAGCAGGATTGCTAATTAGTTGGACCAGTATTTATATGTTACTGTGAATTTATGTTTCTTTAGTTAAAGTAATAAATTAGAATGATTAAATGCACTGGGATCTGTGATTACACAAGATATTTGGACGAGAATAAAAGATATTTTTTTATGAAGCTTGGATCTGTGATTACATCAGATATTAATTACGTCCACAACACCAGGATAGCAGCCTCTGCAGGTGCAAAAATTAAGCTGAATGATGATGTGGTCAACCCTTCACGAATGATGATGTGGTCAACCCTTCATACTCCCAAAAGGCAAAACAAAAAAGAAAAAGGAAAGAAAAGAAAGATAAATAAATAAAGAATTCTTTGATCATCACCCATCGCATGGAAACGGCGTGTTAGCTTCGGGCCTGTTCGGCTGATGAGAAATCGGGTAGTGTTTGATTTTTGCTATCGTACCTAACTTTTAAACGGAGTATTTTTTAAGACGGAGTTTACAAGTTAAACGTAGTACATGTTAAAAGCTTAACATCTGTACCTGCTAAAATTATAAGTGAGTATCGATCTCTCTGTAATCTGTACCATAAACAGTTAAAATTTAAAATTTTTGGACAAAATTTATAAAGCGCAGTAAAAAGAATACCCTCCAAATCCGGCGTTGATGGGTTGCGGTTTTGAATGGGAAACCACCCCTCCAAACCCAGGCGGGAGGCAACGCGAGCGACGACGACCTCTCACCCCCGGAACGCCTTCTGGCGCACCTCACCAACTGCATTTTGGGTCCCACCACCGGATGTAGTCACCTGTCAGTGAGGTAACGCTACCTCCACTCAGTGAGAAAAGTAAGGGCGTTTGGGGTGGCTCCGGACTTGTGACCCGGCGCCTCACGGACTTGAGCCCCAAACAATAAAACGCCCCTCAAGAAAAAAACCAGACGTACCAGAGTCACACGAGACCCACCCACTGACTAGATACGTCTGGAAGTAAGTGGGGCCCACGCGTCATGGAATGGGAGTAGATAAACACCGGTGGGTGGTGGGGACCGACAGCTGGAATGGACGCATGTCGCGCCAGCTGGGGCCCACATGTACGGGGCTAGCTTTCGTGCTCATCTTTTTGGCTCGGCTCGTTTTGTTGGTGCACTACTGGCTCGGCTCGGTTTGGTAGCTTGGCTTGGCTTGGAGGAGGAGGACGCACGGGAGATGCATGTGAGCTTTGGGTCCACGGGCGCACAGCGCGCGAAATCGGTGTCTATCCTCCGATCTGCTTAGCACCCTTCTTTTATTTTATTTTTTACAAAATTGGCTTCAGGATACCAAAGTTTTTGGTATTTATTATAGGACACTAGTTTTTTTGCCTATACTAAAAGACACTAAACTTTTATAGTTATTTACCATAGAATACTCTATCTATTTAAATATAATATCTAGTTAAGAGAGGAGAACATGGGTGCAAATTTTGTTTTGCCTAGGACCTCTCCTTCTTACTCATCTTCTCTCCCTCGTCTTCTCACATCGGGCCTCAAGCTCCTTTTGCACCGCTGCTATCAGGGGCGAATCTATGGGGTAGGCTTCATCAGGCTGAAGCCTACTCTCCACTGGTTTGCCGAACCCCTCTGCCCTCCAGTACATGTTGCCATGTACAACTGTTCTCGTGCTCCCAAATTTCCCAAATCAGAAAGACCACAATCCCCATTCCCTTCCCGAGCTCGGAGCTCCGTTCCCAAATGCCCAAATCCCAATCAATTGCTCACTTTGCGTGTGTGTCCGACGAGTGACGACGAGATCCGGATTTTGGAGCCAAGGCGGGGACAGGTCGTCGGATCCGGAGGATCTTGGGGAAGGCCGAGGCGGGGTCGCCGTCATGGGGATGCTGGTGGCTACCTGGGGTGGGACCGAGCATGAGGCGCTGAGCTGGGGCGTCTGGGGGGTCGCGCCGTCGCGACCTCGTGGGAGCCGAGAGGTAGGGAGGCGGGACACGGCGGCTGAGGCGAATGAGTGCGTCGTGGTCGCGTGAAGCCGTCGCTGCACCGCCTACTTTTATTTGGCTTGGACCTGGTTGCGTTGTGAGTACTTGTGATTTGTGAAGGTGAAGGCCAAGCCGCCAAGGCGTGTGTCGAGAATGCGTGTGATTCACAGCGTTCTTGGATTCCTCCGTCTGACCGAGGCGATTCACAGATTCGATGATTTGTAAGTATATAACTCAAGCTATTATCTCAATTAGCAATTAATTTATCATCTTGTTATCTCGCCGAGCTTATTTGATTAGCAATTTATTAGAAATAATGTTATCTTGTTGTATATACTCAATTAGCAATTAATTTGTAGGTTTGCAACAAGGTGTCGGGTGAGTGGCTGAATGATTTAATGGCGTTCTACACCAAGGGAGACATATTTAGATCCATTGATGATGATGCAATCATAAAATCCTTCCGAAGCATGAAAAATCGCAGAATGAATTTGCCTCGTGAAAGTCATGATTCAAGCTAGTGGTATGGTACTTTTATTTTAAATGTTCATGATCATTTAAGTAATTAAATACAATTTACTATTGTATCACTAATTTTTTAATTTTGATGTCTGATTGTTACTTACCGAATCATATTTATATGTTTTACTGCTGCTATGGATGGTAAACTCCTCTATTAGTCCAAAAAATTTTAAGGATCAAAGGTAAAATAGACTTTTCACCCACCTTCTATCCTCTCTCAGCCGGATATTATATTTAAATGAGCAAAATGTCCTATGACAAAGAGCTATTAAAGTTTAGTGTCTTTTAACAAAGACATAAAAAGCAATGTCTTAGAGCAAATACCATAAAATATTAAGTGTCTTGTAGCCAATTTTACTTTAATTTTTGCATAGATGCGCCTTTGTTTTTTTAAGACCCAAATACCCAACGAGTTATAGGAAGTGGGAACCGTCTTGCAATTTTGGGTACCATCCAAATTACAGTTTATGTAGCAAAAATATATTACATGACATTCTGAGTACATGAAGCATGGGGTAAGGCTAATGTGCAAGTGCATGTCCTCTCTATCGAACGCATGCTGCCGTTACAAGGCGAAGTAACGGGCACCTCCGCCCCCAAAGCAGATAAAAGGCCTAAATTAATGAACTTTCAATCATGTGTAAATAACTTTCAATTTCAACTCACAAAAAACAGTTTTCGACTCAATAAGTCAGGAGCTTTCAATTGAATTTAGAAAATTTTCAAGACGATCCCAACAACTTTTTTGTTTGAAGTTTGAAACTGTCAACTTAATTTCAGAAATTCTCAATGTAATATCAAAAGCTCTCAGCTCAATTTCAACTCGATTTTGGAAATAATTTCAACTAGATTTGGGAAACTTTCCACTCAAAATTTCTCTTAATTTTCAGCCCCTCAAAGTCATTTTTCAGCTAGGATTGACAAATGGAGGTTAAAGATCACCGGCCAATCAACGTCACCCTAGTCCCCCGTCGTCGGAGGGCGAGGTAGTTAGATTGAATGGGGGGAGAGGTGATGGCAAGATCTAATAGGGAAGGAGGAGAGGAGAGAGCAATGACAACGGTGTGGAGAATTTCATACAAAGAAGGGAAAGGAAAGGACATTGATACCATAAATTTGCGCTGAACAGGTAGTTTGCTACCATGTTTGGCTTCGGCGTTTAGCGAAGGAAGCAAGGAAGGAAAGCGGCCCATGCTCATTGGTTGGGTTTCCAGTGCGCTTGCGCGGATTAGAGGCCCCTGATAAACAAAGTAAATTTTGGAAGGTGGAGTAGTACCAAAATAGTATAGCCATTGCTTGCAAAAATTTATTTATAGTACATTGTTAACACATGTTTGTCGGTTATACATATTCGATCGCGTCGAAATATAGATTGCGTTTGATATCAACACGATCAATGCATCATGTCACCGTTGATATCTATAGTAGTATATTGTTATAGTCACAAAAATTATACGTAACGAATAAACCTAAAAAATTAATCTGTTGGATTTACAGGATGACTTCGAAGGGGACTATTCCAGTAGTGATCCCATCGCATCGTATGGAAAAATTTTATTAGGAACTATGAACACTGAGCAAGGCAAGTCGCTGACAAGATGACCAGCCGCTGATTGCGAGCAATGAGCCCCACTTGTCGGCATCCACTACATACGCTCACCTTGGTACTTCTGGCAAACAATTTTTTCGGTCCGAGCACCACGTCACAGATCACAGCCGTATCTCATCGAGCCGAGCGGACACCATCTGCGCCGTCGAAAAGGAATGAACGCGCGGACGAGCCGACCGCGCGCGTTAAAGCCGGCTCTTCCGTTTCCTCTTGCTGTGCAGTTCGCTGTTTTTTATTGCTCAATTACAGGGTTTTGTAGCTTAATTTGGATTCCTGTTGCCCAATTTGGATGGATTTACTTTTGATCGAGTTAAATAATTGCGTGATTAAGTTTGCAATTCACATCAAATTGGCATATTCAAATCCGCAAGTATTGAATACTGGATTGGATTAAATCTCTTGTACTTAAGTTAATCACTTGCACTTGGATTTCCTCAGAAAATCATGCCTTGTGCATTTCAAATTTTGCATCTTTTCCCCGTTTCAAAATCATGATTGAAATTTGCAAATATTTAATTGCACATGTACTAGGATCCTGTATCTTCAACCGTTATTATGGCAAAATACACTGTACCAGCTGTGATCTTCAGTCCACTTGAGTTCAAGATTGCATTCCCATCCAGAATTCTAGCGTTTTTAATGCAAACTTTCGTCCGAAACACTCCGTAAAATTTCAATTTCATACTGTATTCAGTAAGATCTTGAAGCTAGCTGATCTGGAAAGTAGTTATCTCAACTCTATTTTCATCCGCTGCGAAATTTTTCTTGGGTTTTGCAGTAAATTCCAAGTTCTAGTTGGCTGTTAGATCCTCGACGTGGTACAGAATATTGCAGCGGAAACTGCACTCGGAAGTTCAAGATACGACTTTTAGCGGAGGCGGCCGCGGCCTGCCCGCTCGACGCCGCGGTGCACGCCAAGGCGGAGCAGTACTCGGTCGCGACGACCACGTTGCCGTGCTCGGCTGCACCTTCGCCGCCTTGAAGGCAAAGCCGGCGTCGGGATTGCCGGGTTGAGTGAGGACTGAGGAGGAGATGGGGAAGAGAGGAGAATAGAGGACTAGAGGTGCTGATTGGTTACTCTTCTTTGGTCTTGATTGGTTAGCTGAAACCTATAAATATAGGATGTTTTAACTCCTATAACTTGTAGGGTTTTTAATAAAAAATATCCATACGTATGGTAATATATATTTTCCTTTATCTAGAAAAAGCTAGTAAGTGTACCGTAGATAGAAGAAGCTAAGTTATTGAGCACTTGAGAAAAAAATACCAAAGGCACTACGGGATCCGGGAGGACGCCCTCCTAGAGCAGACAGTATTTTGGCCTCACTTCAAACAGCTTCAACTTCAGCCTTATGGATTTCAGTTTATTTAAGTCAACTACTTAGGATGCATCAACTTCTATTTTGATTTATTTGGGCTATTTTGTTTTTTTCTTATTTTTTTTATTGTCCGTGACGATATAATGATTTTTCATATTTTTCTTGTTTTTATTAGAAAATACTAACATTTTTGTGTACCAACATAGACAATTTCAATCATAAATAAAAATTATACTTAAGTCTAAGCCATGAGCTAGTTGGAATGAGACCTTAGTCGTGGTCTTTGTCGTGGGCAGACGTTCGACCGCGCACTACCAAAATGGAAAGTAGAGCCAATGTCTAGGTATTAGGGAAATTTCTTTTTGGGTGAGGAAAAACCATATCTTAATAAATATTACCCTAATAGCAATTTAGAGGTGAGTTTTTTTGGGCTGATGGCTTACAGCTTATGGCTTACATATTTGAATTTTAGCTGTTCGTGAGAGGTAGTACGTACAAGAAAATAGTCGTATGTGATTTGACCGATGCAGCTGATATCAGTGTACTTTTTACTACAATCTTCATATTGACCTCGCTTTAAACAAACGCACCGTTTAAAATCTAGTTACTGTAAATAGTATGAGTATAAGCTAACTTTAAGGCAAAATGAACCCACCCGTAGCCAATCCAGTCATCATGAGAAGGTAGCTTTTCAGGCTTCTAAGGGCCGCTTGAATCGGTTGTTAACTGTGGCTTATAGCTTAAAGATAAAATTACACTGTAATGACTGTTAGCTTTTTCAAAGTCATTCAATTAAAGAAAAATAAGAAAAATAAAAACACCATTATATCTTCATGGATAACAGAAAGGAAAAGGGAAAAAAGTAAAAGAAAAAAAAGCCCAAATTAGAGGTCAACGCTTTTCAAATGACTTCTACCTTAAAAAGTTGTAAGCCAGAAAAAGCTAAAAATCGAAGCCATTTGAAGCGGTGTCTTATAGCACTGATAAATGGTCCATGGCTCACTTTATTGGAATAGTTGAACTTACAAGCAAAAAGTGCTTCTTTGAGATCTTGTGTAGGTCACTTCATGTTGTAATGAGTAATTAACCCTTGTCTTAGAGTTTGTGTAGATGTTGAGTTTGTTTTTTGCGGTTCATGCAGAAGTTTGCCCTCTACGACTTGCTCTTTTCAACCACTGCAGTGTTTCGTAGTCGCAGAGCACTTACAACTTTGAGGAGGGTAGTGGAGTTTACGACTTTGAAATCGAGAACCGCTTTACGAGGTTTTATGACCTGGTGGTCAGAGTAGGTTTTACGACTTGGTGGTCTGCAATTGCTTAACGATTTGGTGGTCGGCAATGGCTTTACGACTTGGTAGTTTCAGAGGAGTTTACGACTTCATGGTCGATATTCGTAGCTCCGCCGGCCGTGGTCGATAGTCGTAGCTCTGCCTGGCCGTGGTCAATAGTCGTAGCTCTGTCTGGCTGTGGTCGATAGTCGTGGCTCTATCTGGATGTGGTCGATAGTCGTAGCTCTGTCTAGACGTAGTCGTTAGTCGTAGCTTCTGCTGGTCGATAGTCATTACCTGCGGTCGATAGTTGTAGCTATGTCTAGACATGTCGATGGTCATAGCTATGCCTGGAAGTGGTTGTAGCGCTCTGCCTATGTGATCGTAAGTCGTAGCAGTCTGTTAAAGTCGTAGCTGCGTGAGCGATGGTCGTAGCGATTGCTACGTGGTCGTAGCATCTGCTTTCATGGTCATAGCACTGCAGTGTAGTCGTAACGACTTGCTAAGTGGTCGAGATAGCTAGGAAGTCTTCTAGGGCTACAAGTATCTCATGTCCTATGCATTCGAGTAGTCGTAAGTGGTATGAGACCAGCTGGGTTTTTCTCTGAGTGCACTCTATTTATGGAGATTGATGATTCTCGTGTGTGAGAGACCATGTGAGAGGTGCTCCTATGTTTGTGATGAGTAATTGACGCGTGTTCTGAAAGTTTGAGTTTGATTTGAGTGTTTCGTACTTAAGTATCGACTAGTGCAAATGTTAATTCCATTATCTCGAGCGGTGCTATGTGATATATTTTCTTGTCTGTGATGGCTGTAGGACTTTGAGGTGGAGTCATGGCGAGGCACGGGATGACCGGACTAGGCGAGGCGGGCCGAGGTCGGAGCGGCCGGATGTGTCAAGACGGCGAGACTCAAGTGGTTGCGAGGCTTGGACGACAAGAAACGAGGAAGCTTCCGGAAGGTGCAAGCAGGGTATTGTGGTAAATGCGCAAGGTCGTGCGGATCGGTTCGAGTTAATGGTTAAAGAACAGAAGTTGTTGGCACTAATGGGTAAAGTGTGCTTGTGAACCCATTAGTGGAGACTATAAAAGGAGTAGGGTAGGCATGAGAGCAAAGTAGTAGTTAGGGTTTTGCTTTGTGCTTTCTCTTTTTCTTTGTGCTGTTGAGGGGTTGGTGAGAAGGGCGAGGTTGTTCGTCTTACTCTATTGTGTTCTTGGGTATGTTCTAGAGTTCTTGATTTCCTACATGCGTATAATGTAGTTTGGGATGAGTGGTTGTAACAACTCTTGTGATCATTCATCTCTCTTAATCAATTGAGAAATCTTGTATTTGAGGTGTTTTGGTCTTCAGTTCTTCATCTGAGTTTTTCTCTGTTCATACCTTTGCTCCTCCCCTTTTGTTGATTTCTTGATTTTCTAGTTGTTGGTTGTTGATGCTTTGAACTAGGAATTTTCTTGAGATCACTTGAGCATCCCATTTTCGAGAACAAGAGGAAGAATCAAGAAAGTTCTTTTTGTTTTGAATCCTGCGCACATATGCCTCTGTTCTTAAGTTTTTAGGGTTGGGAGGCAGAGCATGTTTGCCCTCGTGGATTTCGAGAGGAAACTTGAATTTGAGTTTGGATTTTCTTCCGAGATCATCTCCTTGCCAACCCTAAAGTTTCTTGAACCAAGAATCCAAGAATCATGAGTATTTTGGATTTTGGTCACCTTCACGAGTTTTTTCGTAAAAATCCAATTTCTTTTTCCATTTGATCTTTGTCTCGCAATTCCTTCTCAATGAGGTCAATATGCTATTTAGGATGATGTCCTGCTCAACCGACCGAGAAGAGCAGAGTGAAATTGATCAATTCTCGCCGGTTCATCGTTGTCGAATTTCTTTGTGTGGTACTACCGCTTTTTCAACGCTTGCACTACCGCTCAAGAATCGAGTTCATCGGCGATACTATCGCTATTCGACGGTAGTACCGCTTAGAGGTACTACAGCTTGATCGACAGACTACCGCTCGGAGGTACTATAGCTCCTCAAAGCGGTACTACCGCATGCTTTCTGATTAGTCCCGAATCGCTTTTCTCGCATTGTTTCTCTCGGTCTTGTTTGATGATCTTGTTTACGCTTTCGTGAGCTTCCTTCGTCTTCATAGTTTCTATAGCTATTGGAGAAGAAGGGTTTGTGGATACTTAGGGCGGATTTGAAAGCACCATTCACCCCTCTGCTGCCATTTCGGTCCCATGAAGGTGTTTTGTGCGGTGCTATGTGATGCTTTGCTTGTCCGTGATGGTTGCAAGACTTTGGAGCAAGGTTATGGTGAGGTGTGGAAGGATCGTGACTAAACACAAGGAAGTGTTGAGGTCCGTAATGATCGAGAGAAGTTGAGGTGACTAAGGCTACAAGGTGGTTGCAAGCGTGGTCAAGAAGAATAGGTGAAGCTTCCGGAAGGTGGTGGAAGAGCATTTTGGTGAATTGTTCAAGACCGCAAAGGAAGCTATTTCATTAAAGGGTTCTTAAAGCATCTTTGTATGTATGTGTTAACGAGTGCGTAAGAAAACCGGTGGTAGGTAGGGGTTAACGAGTTATCCCCGGCAGAAGAAGAGGTCAGAAAAGGAGTTGGGAGCTACCCTTTGACCTGCCTCCTGTTCGGTTTTTCTTGCGTGCGTTTGTAGAATTTGGTGTGGAGCACTTGTTCTCTTGGTCCTTCTGGATGAAGTGGCTACAGACTCATCTCTTAGAGCAATATATTATCTTTGCATCTATGTTTTGTTTGCTCGTATTTTTTGAGTTGAGTTGGGTGTGGTCATATCAGCTATGCTCTCTCTACTCTTTGGATGGCTTTTCACTTTCATGATCTGAGCGTTCTGTTTTTGGTTGTTTTGTTGATGATCTGACCTGCTTGGTATTGGAAAATCATATTTGAAGCCAGCTTGACGATTCTATTCCCACTTGCATGGTCTGACCGTCTCCTTATCCTCTCAGTCTATGTTTTGGGCGTTCTCAGAGAAATCTTGTGAAGCTCTCATTTCAGTTGCTAAGTTTTCAATTAAAGATCAGTGCAACCTCTTAAGATCCTCACCTTCTTGTGTGCAAAGTTTTTTGGCCGTTGATCTCTTAATCAATAGTTATGCATAGTTTGAATCTTGCGGTTGTGCGCTCTCTGTTCATTCTCTGTTTCTTTCAAGAAGCGTACAACCACGTTCACTTCTTCGACCACGCTCAAGTTTCTCACCGCAATTTTTATACTTTCGACCACGTTGATCGTTCGACCACTCGTTGTCTTACGACTACGTTGGTTATGGTCTCAGTGATTATTGACTAGGGCGTTTTACGACCACGTTGTCGGATATCGACCACGTTGTCGTGTTTACGACCATGTTGATCTGTTCTTCTACCATCTATATGCATAGATGGCTGCCAATCCGAGCGGCATCGATGGAAGTCCTTGGTAGCAAGGAGGTTGGAGTAGTGGTGGAAAGAGACGCGCATCTATCTCTCTCGCAAGCAACCCGAATTCAAAAGTCATAAGTCAAAAACTATAAGCCACAATCCAACAGAACCCACCCGAGAATCTAGCCCAGCGTTTGGCTTCAATCACTGGTATCATCGCTCGACACACAAGATGAACCGCACCAAAATCCATCGAGAGCAAGGAATAGGAAACAAAGGAAAGCCAGAGGCTCGCCACCGCATCGATGAAGTTGATCTCGCTGTAGCCGTGGTGGGAACCGTTGCGTCATCACCGGACCAAATCGTTGTTGTAGGGCTACGCACTCGCCATAATCTAGGAGCTCTGCTCAATGTCTAGCTACAACACGACTCCGCCCGCTGCACTAACTACCTTGCATCACCATCATGGAAAATGCAGTGATATGACTAGGAGATCATCTTGATTCGATGGCTAGGAAGCAAAGTCACAATACTGTAGCACTGTGAACGTCACCACCATGGGAAACGCAGTGGTCCAACCAGGGAATCATCTTGATCTGACGGCTAGAAAGCAAAGTCATGACATTGTAGCAATCCAATCCCATCTGACGTATTGCCCGATCTTCTCGACGTAGGATCAAGATACTCACGTGGATTTGATGAACCGTAGTGATCTCCTGTTGTTAATGCAAGAGTTAGCACTCTATAATTCGTCCAACCACACGTGCTGAACTTCACGACCACCGATGAAGTTCCATCGCGCACCCAATTCCCAATGAAAAGTTTGAACAATTCCCCATGGAACTTCGGTAGCAATGCTAAACTCGAACAAACTTTAGTAGATTCATTATTCTCAAACGTGGTCTCTCTTACAATGGGGGTCTAACCCTTAATATATAGTTCTCTCTCCACCTCATGGCTGGCCAAGAGGTCCTAAATCAACTCCAACTCATTCCTACATGTATTTGAAAACAAACTCACACAAAAGGAAAAACCTAAAATTAAGCCATCACAATATTTTGGTCATAACTTTTAATCCGTGATGAATTTGAAGGTGGGGCTGGATCCATTGCGTAGCCCTTGAAATTATCTTTCCAACAAGTACAAGAACACCTGAATCGGACTGCTTGTGAAAGTTATGGCCTTTTTAGTAACTGCCCGTCAGGCTGTCCCGAACCGAATCCGAATTGAATTCTGAGTTGAATCCGAGTTTGAATTGGATTGAGCACGTGAGAGATCCGAATTTGGCTTGAAAATCTTATCCAAAACTTGTAGTTTAAGTCCTTTGTGCTCCTCCCTTTTGCTCTCTCAAGTCTTGACATGAATCATACCTAAGAATACATAAAATAATAGCATGAGGTAGTATTCCAAGTTCATCATTAATTAAAAGAAACTCCTTAAGAAATAAATTCATCTGACAATATTTAATGCGGCTCAATACTTCTTTCCAATGAAATAATGTATTCTCCTGAAAAGTGCTAAGCATGTGCGTATCCGCATCATCCTCCCCTTCTTCAAGAAAAGCCGTCATTGGCTTTTGGTAGCCTGAAATTGTACTAAGCAAAGAATACAATGTATATGCATGGTATATATATTTGTCATCAACACTTCTTTTGCTTAGCATATCAAGAACATCTGAAGGCGTAATAGATAAAAAGAACAACACATATGCATGGTATATGTATGAATCAATTATCGTGTCATTCTCGTTGTTCCACACAAACAAATTAATATAACGGCCATTCTCCCTCCCATGAGAAAAAGTCGTCCTCGACTTTGTTAGGCACATGGACAAGTCATTAATGGGCCACATCAAATTAAGTTGTTCAAATATGGGGGAGGAAATTTTTAGTTCCTTCCATGCTTCAATCTGCTACTCGATTATTTGTACATGATTGTACATTAAAGGATGAATTAGTAGGCTTAAGAAATCTTTTGAAACATGCAAGACTATTGTTGAAACTCATCTCATTGTGATCATGATATGGCACAGAAGATTGTTTATCCAAAATATGCAATTTCCATTCAGCAAACTTATCACATGTAATGCATATTCGGTAAAGATAAAACTTATCATCTATGCCATAATTTCCAATCAAATTGAACTTATATGTATATGCATAGGTACTAACTAGTGATTTTAAACATAAAATTTCAGCAACATTCTCAAGCACACTAGATAGTTCTTTAGGATCATCAAACATGATATAATATAAAGAATCATCAGGAGATATTCTCGTAAGAACTTCCTTATGAGTAATCAATTCCACATTATGTAAATTGAGCAAAGAAATTTCAGAACATGGAATTTTCATTCGTATATATGAGTTCTCACAAGTACTCATCGTTTCGCAATTAATTTCAGCACCAATATTGTTACCTTTATTGTTCTCCTCAGTTGATATCGGTGTTGTAGGTATTAAATCATCATAATGTAACAACATGGCTCGCCACCGCATCGATGAAGTTGATCTCGCTGTAGCCGTGGTGGGAACCGTTGCGTCATCATCGGACCAAATCGTTGTTGTAGGGCTCCGCACTCGCCATAATCTAGGAGCTCTGCTCAATGTCTAGCTACAACACGACTCCGCCCCCTGCACTAACTACCTTGCATCACCATCATGGAAAATGCGGTGATATGACTAGGAAATCATCTTGATCCGATGGCTAGGAAGCAAAGTCACAATACTGTAGCACTGTGAACGTCACCACCATGGGAAACGCAGTGGTCCAACCAGGGAATCATCTTGATCCGACGGCTAGAAAGCAAAGTCATGACATTGTAGCAATCCAATCCCATCCGATGCATTGCTTAATCTATTCTTCTACCATTTATATGCACAGATGGCTACCAATCCGAGCGGCACCGATGGAAGTCCTTGGTAGTAAGGAGGTTGCAGTAGTGGTGGAAAGAGACCGTGTACCTATCTTCCACGGACCTACACCTCGTCCAACAGCCGCCCCTGGCAGCCGGTGTCACCATCCAAGGTGGTGAAAGCATGGTCGTCATGGCTCCGCCATGGCGCATTGGTGTGCTCCATGGCGTCGAACGTGCCGTGGAAGCGAAGACCGAAGGCATTGTTAATGTCACCATGGCACACTTAGTGTGCTCCCTCATGCTCCGCATCCACGCCGTGTTGAGCTCGTCTAGGGTGGCACTCGGCACGCTCAAGCCGTCGCGGAGGCGACTGAGGCTTGCCCGCTCGATGTCGCGGCGCACGCCAAGGCGAAGTTGTACCTCGGTCACGATGACCACGCTTTCTCGTGCTCGGTCGCACATTTGTCGCCTTGGATGGCAAAGCCGGCGTCGAGATTGCCAGGTTGGGTGAGGACTAAGGAGACGGAGAACGAAGGTCCACTCAAGTTGGCTTGTGCTTTCGGCTTTTAGTTTATAGCTTCTTAATTTTATATTTTCATAGCCTTTTGGTTTTTATCCTTTTTCCCGTATTTTTTGCATTGTCTGTGATGAGAGAATCTATTTTTTTTCAAATTTAAGTACATCTAAAAAACTTACAGTAGGTACAGTAAAAAAAATAGTACCAAATAAATCTCAAAGTCAAAAGTATAAGCCCAAATGAGCACCCTCGAAGTGTGTGAGAAGGAAAATAATTTAATCCTTTTTTTTGTTTTTGGCTTTTATTTTATATTTCTTTGAAAGTTAAAATAAATAAAGTGGTTTCTTTAAATGAATTTTTAAATCTAAGACCATGTGCGTTATCTATATCAACATCTTTATCATTTACTATTATCACAAAAAGTACAATAAAAAGAATCATCAACTTCATTGTAAAAGAACAATCCCGACGTTGTACTGTGTCATGTGGCAAAATTCGAAGAAGTGTCCCTAGCAGAGGCAGGGGTGTCAAAAAGATACAAGTTATCCATTTTATTCGACTACTGTATACGATAAGATATGACTATTTTTAAAATTTCTAATCCGATTAACCATTTCTCTGTTATTCGTATTTATATTTGAATTCGTATAGAAATATGGATATAAATATGATATGACCTTTTGTCATCTAAAATATTATTTTATCCACACTATTCGTATCCAAATTTGATAAAAATATATTTTATATAGTATTGCTAATTAGTTAGACAAGTGTTTATAGGTTAGTGTGAATTTATGTTTCTTCGGGTGAAGTAATAAATTAGAATGATTAAGTGAGCTTGATCTGTGATTACACCATATATTTGGACGAGAATAAAACATTTTCTTGTGAAGCTCGGATCTGTGATTAAACTAGATATTAATTACGTCCACAACACTAGGATAGGATTTGATTTAGCAACCTCTGCATTTACAAAAATTAAGCTGAATGATGATGCGGTCAACCCTTCATACTCCCAAAAGGCAAAACAAAAAGAAAAGAAAAGAAAAGAAAAATAAATAAATAAAATAAATAAATAAATAAATTCTTTGATCCTCACTAGCGTTGTCAGTATCGCGATACGTACAGTAGTATCGTATGATCTCACGATACTACCGGAGGTAGATGACACGGATCACAATGCGGATCGGAATTAGGTAGTATCGTGGTGGGATCGCGATCTAGCTTGTAGTATCGTTAGAATCGCGGTGGGATCACGGTACAATCACGATTCTGACAACAAACTATAAAGCATATAAATTTTGCTATTACCTATTGTTAATTTAAGTTTCACGATTTAATTTGCTTTGTTTTGTTGGTTACATGTTGTTCTAGGGTGAAAAGTATTATCTTTAACATATAGCATTTTAGATTATTAGTTCATTAAAAATAATTAAATAAGTTTCAAAATCAACTTTGACTTAATATAACATGAATAAGTATATTCAAATTATAAAATTAATTTCAAAAAATCTACTATAGACTTACATATTTAGAAATATAATTTAAGTTTATATAAAATATATATACTTTTAAAATTTTGATAGTATCATCGTTCAACGACCAAACAAGTGAAACAACCTTATCATCACCCATCGCATGGAAACGGCGTGTTAGCTGAGGTAATGCGGCGTGGATGTGGTTGCGGTTTTGAACGGGAAACCACCCCTCCAAACCCAGGCGGGAGGCAACGCGCGCGACGACGACCTCTCACCCCCGGAACTTCTCCGTCGCACACCTCACCCACTGCATGTTGGGTCCCACCGCCGGATGAAGTCACCTGCCAGTGAGGTAAAGCTGGCATGCGCTCAGTGAGAAAAGTAAGGGCGTTTGGGGTGGCTCCGGACTTGTGACCCGGCGCCTCACGGACTTGAGCCCCAAACAATAAAACGCCCCTCAAGGAAAAACCAGACGTACCTGAGTCACAAGCAACCCACCCACTGACTAGACACGTCGGTAGTAAGTGGGGCCCGCGCGTCATCGATAAGGGAGCTGGTGGTGGGGACCGACAGATGGAACGGACGCGTGTCGCACCAGCTGGGGCCCACCCGTACGGGGCGGTAGCTTTAGTGCCAGTCTTTTTGGCTTGGCTCGATGCACTAGTTTGGCTCGGCTCGTGGTCGGTCGGCTCAGTTTGGTAGCTTGGCTTGGCTTGGAGGAGGAGGACGGCACGCGAGATGCACGTGAGCTTTGGGTCCACTGGCGCACAGCGCGCGAGATATCTATCCTCCGATCTGCTCAGCGCCCTTCTCTCTTTTTTTTTTCTCGCAAAATCGGCTACTAGATACCTGAGTTTTTTTGTAATTATTCTAGCGCACTAGTTTTTTATTGTCTTCGCTGAAAGACACTAAATTTTATAGTTCTTTATTACAGGACGCTTTATTTATTAAAAAATAATATCTAATTCAGAGAGGAAAGAACGTGGGCAAAAATTCTGTTTTGTCCATTGCCTCTTCTTCTTACTCCTCTCCCTCGTCTTCTCAACTTTCACACCGTTGCTGCTGATGGTAAACTCCTCTACCATTCCAAAAATTTTAAGGGTCAAGAGTAAATAGATTTTCACCCACCTTCTCTCCTCTCTCAGTCAGATATTTTAGTTTAATAGATAAAAATATTCTATGAAAAAGAACTATTAAAGTTTAGAGTCTCCCAACAAAGGCAAAAGCCAACTTCCTAGAGAAAATGTCATAAAATATTAAGTGTCTTTTAACCAATTTTGTCTTAATTTTTGCATCCATGTGCCTTTGTTTTTAAGACCCAAATACCCAACGAGTCATAGGAAGTGGGAACCCTTCTGCAATTTTGGGTACCATCCAAATTACTGTTTATGTAGCAGAAATATCTCACATGACACTCGGAGTATATGAAG
Organism: Bonia amplexicaulis; assembly: GCA_036346245.1. Lineage (NCBI taxonomy): Eukaryota > Viridiplantae > Streptophyta > Magnoliopsida > Poales > Poaceae > Bonia > Bonia amplexicaulis. The sequence continues at coordinate 1,526,360 of CM070745.1, forward strand.
CATGGGTAAGGCCAATGTGCAAATACATGTCCTCTCTATCGAACGCACGCTGCCATTACAAGCCGAAGTAACGGGCACATCCGCCCCCAAAAGCAGACACAAGGCCTGAGAGACAAAGTAAATTTTGGAAGGTGGAATAGTACCAAAATTGCATAGCCCTAGCTTGCACAAAATTAAATTTTGGAAGGTGGAATAGTACCAAAATTGCATAGCCATAGCTTGCACAAAATTATTTATCGTGCTTTGTTAATACAAATTTGTCGGTTACACACTTCATCGCCCCAAAATATAGGCTGCTTTTGACATCAACACAATATTAAATGCATCACGTCACCGGTGATATCTATTGTAGTACATTGTTATAATAAAAAATATATGTAACAAATAAACCTAAAAAAATTAGAGAACTACTAGCTAATGTTGTACCATCGGAGATGCTCCCAACGGTACAGCTCGCCCTCCCACCCCTGCCGCTCCCCTCTCCCTACCTTCGCCACTTCTCCTCCTCCCTCTCTCTTCCCAGGCCATGACAACAAGATGCCTCCTTTGCCGCCTCGAGCAGCTCCGCGTGTCTCCTCTGCCGCCTCCTCCACCACCACCCATGATTGGTGGCACCATCGCCATCTCGTCGTGCAACCCCTCGACCCCTTTCCATCGTGCCATCCTGCCTAACTAAATGCTACAACTGCCGCTACCACAACCCTCCGGCTCTGCCCACCGTCCTCCTACCCCCACCTATCACCCCTGCTGTCGCCCATTGCCGGTACGTTGCCTCCTCCAACCTTCTTCTATGCCGGTAGGGGGGAGGATGAACCCGTAGCGGCCGATGGTGGAGGAGAGTTCAGGGGATACAATGTCGAGGAGGGAGGGAGAACGAGAGAGAGCATGTGTATAGGGAGCACCAGAGGAGAAAAAGGAAAGTGCAAGCTTCACGTTGGCTAGTAGTTCTTGTAACATCCCAAAATTTTAAATTTGAAAATATGAAGCTTTTGAATTATTTTTGCCATATATTCTATTTGAATTTGGATTTTTATAGTGTTTCTTAAAACTTTGGTTGAGATTATGATAATTAAAGAAATTCATGAAAAACAAAACGAACAATAGTAATGCTATAAAGAAAATATGCAAATAATAGAAAACAAAAATTTTAAATACGAATCTGAAAAGATGATCCAGCATGAGGCGGGAGAAACCTAAGTTAAAATATAAAATCTCAATATGAAAATAGTAGCATACAAAAACCCAGAATTTGGGCGTTCGAAATTTTGTAAATACAACTTGTAGCAAAAGTTAAATAAAATCGAAACAGAAGTCTGGTATATTTTGTATCAAGATAATTGAATAAAGATTTCAAAATTGGAATCAATAAACCTAAATCCGAAAATAGAAGTCCCAATTACAAATCCAAAAGCTTTCCATTTTTCTCTCATTCTCTAACAATTTTTCTCTATTGCATGCGGGCCCCACCATTCCCTTTTCTCTCTCTCCCTTTTCCCTCTTTTCCTCTGCCGCGCGGGACCGCCCTCCTCCCTTTTCTTCTTTCTTTTCCCCGCGCCGCACGCCTGCTCCTTCTTCCTTTCTTTTCTCCTCCCTCCTCTGTCGCTCCTCCCGCGTGGCAGCCATGCGCGGCGCCCCGCCCGCGGTTTCCTCGCCGTCGCCCCCGGATTCTCATGAGCCGCCCACCGTTTCCATAGCCTCCCCTGGCCATAAGGAGCTCCCACGCCACTCCTTCCTCCCCGCCGCCTCCCCGCCCATGCGCCTACCGGCCACCTCCACGCCGCCGGCCGCCGCCAAGCCTTGCCACTGACCGCATCACGGTGCGCCGCTTCCTCTACCTCCCTCCGCTTTAATCGGAAAACCGCGGCCGAGCTCGCCAGATGCCGATCTTCCCGCCGCCGCCAAATGCGCCCCCGCCGCCACATCTTCCTGAGCACCACCGTCCAATTCCTCGCTGGAGCATCTTCACGACGCCTCAACCTTCCCAACCGCCGCCCGGCCTTCGTCGCCGAGCCACCGCCACGGTGGACCGGTCGCGCGCCCTCGGCTCCGTCGTCGGCCACCTTGGACCTCCTCCGCCCGACAAATGGCTTGGTAAGCACCTCTGGTCCATCTCTAGCTCGTGCCGCTTCCTTTTGCTCTTCTTTTCACTCGGCCAAGACCACGTTCACCTCCACCCCGGCCGCCTCCGCCGCCGCCTCGGCCCGGTCTGCCGCCCAATTGGCTTCCTCATCTCCACCCTCCACTTCACCCTATGCCGCCGCCCTACGGCCTCCTTGCCGGCCGGCGGCCACCTGCCGGTCTGCCGCCTCCCGTCGCCGCCTCCCTCCCCTGCTCCTTCCCCTTTTCTCCTGTGGCCGAGAGTAGGCGCCTCTTCCTCCCCATTTGTCTCTCTTCCTCAATGTCATGTGGGCCCAAGGCCACTCAAGGCAATTATACTCAGGTTTTGCTAGTTAGTTAAGAAAATTCAGAAATCAAAATGTAATGGCATACACATATGAAATGGTTGTCTATGCAAAAACAAGATTACTAAAGAAAACAAGGAGAGGGTTAAGCTATGAAATTGGAATAAAGAATTTTCCAAAGATAAGAGTATCCTAGCCTCAACCTTTGATCCATTTGCATGCCATTGGTACATTGAATCTTAGCCATAAGTCTGGTTGATAACAATAGTGAAATGTGACTATAAATAGCGTGCCGAGCTATCACCTAAATGTATATATATACGGTCTTTTTTTTTCTTTGAAACTTAATTTACACTAAACAACAACTGAAGATACATAAATTAATAACCTTTAATCAAAAGGACATTTTTGAGTAGAAATGTCATGTTAGAAAGAAAAGTAATAACCCCTAGTTCATGCATGCAGGATTAGTATGGTTTGAGCGCTCAACTAAAGGCTAATTATTAATTCAAAGCAATAATAAATAAATATGGCTTTGGTTAAATACTTAAAAAGACTAACCTTAATTATACTATATGCACTAACATTTAACATATCGTCATTAAACAAATCTCCTTAGTGATGTAATTAAAGGCTATATTAAAATATAACCCAATATAACAAGCCTTGCTCAGATGAAAGAATTTACATTAAGACTAAAACCAAGCTAATAATTTAATTAGGATATAGAATAAGGTTTTAAATTAACTATTACCCAATTATAATATGTGTTCTCACCTCTAGCATGTTGTAGGTAAATTGAATATAGCAAGTTAGGACTCGAACCAATAGATTCTAATTCAAAGTAAGTTATGCCTAGTAATAAGTTAGTGTGCATAAAATCTCGCACCATAAAATGCTATCAACACGTGTTCTGAAATATTAATTCGGTAAAACTAAAATTGTATACCTTGCTTAAATATAGCATATGTCTTGAATATAACACTCACCGAAACAATGCTCCCCAACCTTGCACACCAACTCATAGGTCTAACCTACCTCATGGAACTTCCTCGATAAATATAAAAATAGTAACAGAGGTTATTAATAAAAAGAGCAAAGTCATCATATTTCACCACCAACTTCGCCTCAAATCACCCATTAACCCATAATAAAGTTAAATTGATTCCATTTGGATTTATGTGGATCTTTTGAGTTATTTGCTTGTATTCGTGTTCAGTCGTTTAGCACGTAATTAACAATTGGAGTCCTGAAGAATCAAGAGATCAAGCGTAATCAAAAGCGAAGTGAAGATAAAGACCAGAAGTCCAAGAGGAAGCATTGTGTGAGCTCCGCATCATGTGAACGCGCCAAAGTAGTCAATACTTTGATCATGTTGAACCTACATTTTATGCAAATTACTTTGGTTTAAATTATCAAATTGCATGTCGTTATTTTATGTACAAATACATGCTTAATTCAATATTCTAGTTATATGCCCATTGTTTACCTTGATTAATATTACACCCCCTTGTTGAATATTTGAATATGTGATCCTTGTCGCCTAGCGAAATTATGATAGTAACCTTTGAAAATAAGTCCAGTAATTCATTACGCCATGCGTAGTGTTGCATAGATATTCATGGGCGTGAAAACGCCAAGCATCACTTTATTCATGAGAAAATTTGGTTGGGCGGTCATGGTGGGAATGATCGAGAAATATTTGGAACTATTATTTTATGCTCCCAAAACCCCAACTTGCTTGAATATCCGGGTGAATGGTTCGATGGTGTGTGTGTGAATGGTGCGGTGGAGGCACAAAGTGGGTTGTGGTAGAATCGCGAGATACCACTAAGGACCGAATCTTGTCATGATCTCCCACGTAAACAAAGGCAACCACAAGTCTAGAAGTACATCTTGGCTAAGTAGTTGTATCGAAACTCCGGACTCATCTCACCGGTAGTGGATTGAAGTGGATAAGCAAGGGCAAGGGAGGCCTAAAGGGACACCAAGGGAGGGTGAAGTTTTCCACTGTTCTAAGCGCTATGGAAGTGGAGCCCTGCGTTAGTAATCTGTGGAGAACATCCTGCATAGATGGGACCCACCGCAAGTGGGAGAAGCCCATAAGGTGAGATGACAAAGGAACTAGATACTTTGAACAACATCGTGATGGTCCGCTCAACCACATGACTAAGGAATCGTGTGGGGCAAAGAGTTGATTGTCTCTTGTGGTGAAAGTGTACAAACTCGCAGAGTCAAAACTATTCGAATAGCCGTGCCCACGGTCATGGCGGACATGGGAAACTTAACCGATATAGTTCTTTCAAAATGATTTGTGGGTGGAATGGAAAGTGAAGGGCGATGCAAGGCCCCGGTTTGTGTTGTCCCGGTGTCGCCCGTTGATAAGTTAAGCGGCTATAACGTCAAGGATTAAGCATATGGTGCGATGCCATGTAATGGTGGATGGAATCAATCGCCATCGTTATTGCATTCTCATATATATTACGGTTTGTTCAAACTGCTAAGTCTCAGGAGGTTTTCTATGTATTACATTTCAAAAGCTAAACGATGATAAAGCTTCTGCTTTTACAAAGTAAAGTGATAGGAAGATAAATAGAGTCGAGGAAGAGTGGATGATGTTGTGGTAAATACATAACGATGATTGGTGGATTCATGCCGATTATAAAAAGAGAATATTAGAGAGGGGTTTAGGAGAAATAAATCGGTGGAGCCTATGTGAATGGATGGGTTAGAAAGATGATTTAAATGATTTTTGGAAGATTAGAGTGTGCAAAAGAAATTGTTGGATTACGACACTAATATAAATTCTTGAGAGATTTCAGTAATAATGTGATTGATAGCATTTGATTAAAATACTGGAAGGATAAATTGAATTTTTGGGTATATCGGAGGAATAACAATAGTTACTGGAGTATAATCTGGATCCATGATTTTGGGGAATTAGAAGGGTGTAAAGTTAATTGTTGGATTAAATGGGATTAGTAGGATTTGACCTAGATGGATGATTTGAATCTGAGGAAATTTGGAGATATGATAATTGGAGTATAAGCCTGATTAATGATATTCTCAGTGGAGAAATATTGATAAATTAGTTAGAGGCAATTAGTGACAAATAAGGTTGATTATGGAAAAAGCTTATTATGGTTTGGATGATTAGCAGGAAGGATTGAATGATTAAAAAGTACTGGTACGAATGATCTTGGTGGATTCAAAAGTAATCAGGTTAGAGAATCGTTAGAATTCAGAAGTGAGGAGTTGGGGAGTAATGATTATAAGATTGGGTTATTAGGAATTCGGAATACAAAAGATATGGGTGGATTCAAAGTGAATATGTAGAAAGGGTTTGATCGGTGGATTAGCTTAATGATGTCACTCGATGTTTGGAGTCTTAGACAGCAATCAATTCGGAAAGAATATATCCGGTGGATTAAGTAAATGATGACGCTTGTTGTTCGGGGATTTAGACAACAATTAGTAAAGAAATTGGCATTTGGAGGAAGTGAGTCAATTTGGCAATCGCCGTGTGAAGTTTTAGGTAGCAGTAATAACACGCTGGTTTAATAATAACAATGCTACCAAAAGCGACTTCTGGCAAATAAAACAACCCGAGCCTTTCCTTTGATAAGCCATGCATACTATATATTTGCATTCTGTGTATTGGCTCATGAGCACGGTGGTTAGTGTGCTCACACTCGCCTCATAACTAATCCGTAATCAAGGCTTGATTGTCGCGCATCGCCAATGCTTATAGGTCCGAAAGGTAAAGAAGATGAAGATGTCAAGGGCTAGGTCGCGAACCTCCAGTTGGCTGCCTGTGGGCATGTCCTGAAGGTCCCACCTGTGTACTTTGTTCTTCCGCTGCTGCAATTTTCTGATTTCGGCCTAATCGGCCCATGAGTAAGTTTACTATTTTATTTATGTTTCCGCATGGTATGTATTTGATATTCATTTTCAGAATCGTGAGCACTATCTATCGATCCAGGAATAGTGCACTAAATCACGAGGATTCCGGATAGTAAACTGGGGCCCTACAGGGATGGTATCAGAGCATATCGACCGCAGGTCGTGACCTAGTTAGCTTGGCCGTTAGTTCCATGACTAGAAATATTTCCTTAAAAATACTATCTCCGAAAATACAAGTTATACTGCTCGTTCTTATCTCTCTTAGATGATTCCCTCTCATCTATATGCTGCTTTAGCCATTTCTACTTCACATGCTCTCTTACCCTGAACTCAAAAGGATAAAAATCCAGTACTCCTCTGATAACTCTCCTTGAAAACCTATTTTGGGCCAATAGTTATGATGCTTGAATTTAAAGCTTTAATTCAAAAAAAAATGTGTTTATCCTTGGAGGACTGATTGTCAAATTATTTACGAAATTCATTTTCAAACTCATTTTCACAAACCTGGATCTTCCGAGGAAAATTTCATAAGTTAAACTACTTACCAAAAACTTATTCAAAACTTTACCCTGGTATCTCAAATAGTTCAAAACAAAGTTATTTCTTGAGAGCTTTCCCCAACAAGGACTTTGTTTTTCAAAATAGATCCTAAGGGTTAACCTTGGGTGTTACCTTGAAAGAGTTATGTGGGTAAAACCTATTTCCCTGTTTGGTTTTATCACCCTAGTTAAAAAAATCTTCATTTTGCCACAAAGATTCATTAAAATAATAATATTAATAATGATAATCTTGGAATAAGAAATGATATCAAGCCAATCACCTCCAAATACTCTCCTCTTCTTTCTATTGATTTGGGAAGAAAATTTTGATCCTCATCTCGCACCCTTACTCCAAAATTTAAGGTTAGGAACGTTGAAGATCGGCATGAAGATAAAGTGGTTTCGTTTTAAACAAACTATGCAGATGAACCCTGTGCCCCCTTATGCGTGCTCCCCCGAATAGACGTTGTATTGTTGCAAGATTTCACTTTGGCCTGCACGCCTTCTTGCCCTCGGGCCCTATTTCAGATCCACAGAAAAGCTTGCTTTCAAAATTTGTGTGGTTCCGTATCACCCCTTACGGGTATACTCTCTTAAAATTTTAATGGGTTAGCATATCTTACCTCTACGATGTGACACTCGCCTCATGTCGCTCCTCTCACCTTTTCTGGAAAATCCTATCAGGCCCAATGGATAGAAGCAAGACCACTGCCATAGTCAGGAGTAAGGAGGGAAGAATAATAATTGATGCTCGCAATAGCCCCAACCATGTGTACCAGCCGTCACAAGAATTCACTCTACGAGAAAAGTCAAAGAGAGGCCATCATCATGAAAATAACAGTGGCCCTGCACTAAATAAAGGCACTCAGAAGAAGAAAGGCAAGTGTTTCAGATGTGGCGACCAGGGACATTATGCGAAGGTTTGCCCCATCAAGAGGAAAGACAAGCAAATAATAGATGCCGCCACCATCGCCCTCAACTCCGACGAAGAAGAACAAGTTGCAGGAATTTTGTCACTAGACCAGGAAGCTACAATGAATAATATATGCAGTGAGTGTCGCAAAGAAGGACATATCGCACAACACTGCCCTCCACTAAGACAAATTGGACAAGGAGCCTGTTTCACTTGTGGGCAAACCGGACATATTTGCTACAATTGCCCACCTCCCATCGCTTATACTGCAAGAAGCATCATTACCCCGACGATCGCCTCATCAACTGGGTAGCATGTAGGCGTTGTGGGGAGAAGGGACATGAGAAAAGTCAATGTACAGCTAGCTGCCCCAACTGCGAAGGAGACCACCCGCCAGGAGCATGCCCAACAAGCAAGATCACATGTTTTCTCTGCGAAGGACAAGACCACTGCCCCAAGGACTGCTCCATGAGCCTATTGCTGACCAAGACAGCTGAGATACAACGGACGAGTCTCCAAGCCGCCATAGGACTTGTCAAGCCCGAAGCTAGAAAAGATAGTTAATACTAGTAATCCTGTATTTTAAGGGGGTAGCACGAGTAAACCAGACGTCATAAAGCTACCATGATGTATAACTACTTTTGGAAGGATTGATGTGATGTATGATTACCGGAGGTGTAACAATCAGTATTAGACCTAATCGCACCAAGACACGGAGACTTGCAAGACCAGAAATCTTCTGGTGATGAGGATTACAAGATGTACCTTTAGTAAAAAAATCATCAACTTATCAAAACCCAAGAGTAAGAACGAGATTCCCAGCAGAAGTAAAAGACCACCATATAGATATACCCATCGCATCTCTGCATTTCTAAGGCCCTCCACCCCTAGAGTACATGCCATTCTTACCCCACCTATCAATGAGGAATTCTACAACCACATGTCCAGTAGACGATGCAACCACTTCAGTCGACGATGACGTGAAGACAACAATGTCAAGAAACAAGTATTGGGAAGTCACGATCTATCCAGAGAACAAGGTTTCTCTTCCCTTTTGACTTCTCCAAGTGCTAACCTCTCATTATGGACTTCCACCTCTCGTGAAGCTAAAAGATTATACGTCGAGCAACACCCAGAGACCCCTTGCTAGCCAATCTAACCCACCTCCTTTCTTTCTATTCTACCGGAATCTCGGGGTCGAGATTCATTTTAAGGGGGGTAGGTTTGTAACATCCCAAAATTTTAAATTTGAAAATATGAAGCTTTTGAATTATTTTTGCCATATATTCTATTTGAATTTGGATTTTTATAGTGTTTCTTAAAACTTTGGTTGAGATTATGATAATTAAAGAAATTCATGAAAAACAAAACGAACAATAGTAATGCTATAAAGAAAATATGCAAATAATAGAAAACAAAAATTTTAAATACGAATCTGAAAAGATGATCCAGCATGAGGCGGGAGAAACCTAAGTTAAAATATAAAATCTCAATATGAAAATAGTAGCATACAAAAACCCAGAATTTGGGCGTTCGAAATTTTGTAAATACAACTTGTAGCAAAAGTTAAATAAAATCGAAAGTAAGTCCGGTATATTTTGTATCAAGATAATTGAATAAAGATTTCAAAATTGGAATCAATAAACCTAAATCCGAAAATAGAAGTCCCAATTACAAATCCAAAAGCTTTCCATTTTTCTCTCATTCTCTAACAATTTTTCTCTATTGCATGCGGGCCCCACCATTCCCTTTTCTCTCTCCTTTTCCTCTTTTTCTCTGCATGGACCGCCTCCTCCCTTTCTTCTTTCTTTTCCCCGCAGCACGCCGCTCCTTCTTCCTTTCTTTCTCCTCCTCCTCTGTCGCTCCTCCCGTGGCGCCATGCGCGCGCCCCCGCGGTTTCCTCGCCGTCGCCCGGATTCTCATGAGCCCACCGCTTCCATAGCCTCCCCGCCATAAGGAGCTCCCACGCCACTCCTTCCTCCCCGCCGCCTCCCGCCCATGCGCCTACCGGCCACCTCCACGCCGCCGGCCGCCTCCCCAAGCCTTGCCACTGACCGCATCACGGCAGCGCCGCTTCCTCTACCTCCTCCGGTTTAATCGGAAAACCGCGTGCCGAGCTCGCCAGGATGCCGATCTTCCCCGCCGCCGGCCAAATGCGCCTCCGCCGCTGCCACATCTTCCTCGGAGCACCACCGTCCAATTCCTCGCGCTGGGAGCATCTTCACGACGCCTCAACCTTCCCCAACCGCCCGGCCTTGTCGCCGAGCCACCGCCACGGTGGACCGGTCGCGTCGCCCTCGGCCCCGTCGTCGGCCGACCTTGGACCTCCTCCGCCCGACAAATGGCTTGGTAAGCACCTCCTGGTCCATCTCTAGCTCGTGCCGCCTCCTTTTGCTCTTCTTTTCACTCCCGCCGGCACCACGCTCACCTCCACCCGGCCGCCCCGCCGCCTACCGTCTGCCGCCCAATTGGCTTCCTCATCTCCACCCTCCACTTCACCCTATGCCGTCGGCCTCACGGCCCTCCTTGCCGGCCGGCGGCTCACCACGGCCAAGTCTGCCGCCTCCCGTCTGCCGCCTCCTCCCTGTTCCTTCCCTTTTTCTCCTGTGTGGCCGAGAGTAGGCGGCCTCTTCCTCCCCATTTGTCTCTCTTCCTCAATGTCATGTGGGCCCAAGGCCACTCAAGGCAATTATACTCGTGTTTTGCTAGTTAGTTAAGAAAATTCGAAATCAAAATGTAATGGCATACACATATGAAATGGTTGTCTATGCAAAAACAAGATTACTAAAGAAAACAAGGAGAGGGTTAAGCTATGAAATTGGAATAAAGAATTTTCCAAAGATAAGAGTATCCTAGCCTCAACCTTTGATCCATTTGCATGCCATTGGTACATTGAATCTTAGCCATAAGTCTGGTTGATAACAATAGTGAAATGTGACTATAAATAGCAGGCCAGGCTATCACCTAAATGTATATATATACGGTCTTTTTTTTTCTTTGAAACTTAATTTACACTAAACAACAACTGAAGATACATAAATTAATAACCTTTAATCAAAAGGACATTTTGAGTAGAAATGTCATGTTAGAAAGAAAAGTAATAACCCCTAGTTCATGCATGCAGGATTAGTATGGTTTGAGCGCTCAACTAAAAGGCTAATTATTAATTCAAAGCAATAATAAATAAATATGGCTTTGGTTAAATACTTAAAAAGACTAACCTTAATTATACTATATGCACTAACATTTAACATATCGTCATTAAACAAATCTCCTTAGTGATGTAATTAAAGGCTATATTAAAATATAACCCAATATAACAAGCCTTGCTCAGATGAAAGAATTTACATTAAGACTAAAACCAAGCTAATAATTTAATTAGGATATAGAATAAGGTTTTAAATTAACTATTACCCAATTATAATATGTGTTCTCACCTCTAGCATGTTGTAGGTAAATTGAATATAGCAAGTTAGGACTCGAACCAATAGATTCTAATTCAAAGTAAGTTATGCCTAGTAATAAGTTAGTGTGCATAAAATCTCGCACCATAAAATGCTATCAACACGTGTTCTGAAATATTAATTCGGTAAAACTAAAATTGTATACCTTGCTTAAATATAGCATATGTCTTGAATATAACACTCACCGAAACAATGCTCCCCAACCTTGCACACCAACTCATAGGTCTAACCTACCTCATGGAACTTCCTCGATAAATATAAAAATAGTAACAGAGGTTATTAATAAAAAGAGCAAAGTCATCATATTTCACCACCAACCGCCTCAAATCACCCATTAACCCATAATAAAGTTAAATTGATTCCATTTGGATTTATGTGGATCTTTTGAGTTATTTGCTTGTATTCGTGTTCAGTCGTTTAGCACGTAATTAACAATTGGAGTCCTGAAGAATCAAGAGATCAAGCGTAATCAAAAGCGAAGTGAAGATAAAGACCAGAAGTCCAAGAGGAAGCATTGTGTGAGCTCCAGACCGCGGTGAACCGCGCCAGGCGAGTCAATACTTTGATTATGTTGAACCTACATTTTATGCAAATTACTTTGGTTTAAATTATCAAATTGCATGCTGTTATTTTATGTACAAATACATGCTTAATTCAATATTCTAGTTATATGCCCATTGTTTACCTTGATTAATATTACACCCCTTGTTGAATATTTGAATATGTGATCCTTGTCGCCTAGCGAAATTATGATAGTAACCTTTGAAAATAAGTCCAGTAATTCATTACGCCATGTAGTGTTGCATAGATATTCATGGGCGTGAAAACGCCCAAGCATCACTTTTATTCATGAGAAAATTTGGTTGGGCAGTCATGGTGGGAATGACTGGAGAAATATTTGGAACTATTATTTTATGCTCCCAAAAACCCCAACTTGCTTGAATATCTGGGTGAATGGTTCGATGGTGTGTGTGTGAATGGTGCAGTGGAGGCACAAAGTGGGTTGTGGTAGAATCGCCCAGATACCACTAAGGACTGAATCTTGTCATGATCTCCCACGAAACAAAGGCAACCACAAGTCCGTAAAGTACATCTTGGCTAAGTAGTTGTATCGAAACTCTGGACTCATCTCACTTGGTAGTGGATTGAAGTGGATAAGCAAGGGCAAGGGAGGCCTAAAGGGACACCAAGGGAGGTGAAGTTTTCCATTGTTCTAAGCGTTGGGAAGTGGAGCCCACTGCTAGTAATCGTGGAGAACATCCTGCATAGATGGGACCCACCGCAAGTGGGAGAAGCCCATAAGGTGAGATGACAAAAGGAACTAGATACTTTGAACAGTCACTGTGATGGTCTGCTCAACCACATGACTAAGGAATCGTGTGGGGCAAAGAGTTGATTGTCTCTTGTGGTGAAAGTGTACAAACTCGCAGAGTCAAAACTATTCGAATAGCCGTGCCCACGGTCATGGGCGGACATGGGAAACTTAACCGATATAGTTCTGTTTCAAAATGATTTGTGGGTGGGAATGGAAAAGTGAAGGCGAGGCAAGGCCCCGGTTTGTGTTGTCCCGGTGTCGCCCAAATGATAAGTTAAGCGGCTATAATCAAGGATTAAGCATATGGTGCGATGCCATGTAATGGTGGATGGAATCAATCGCCATCGTTATTGCATTCTCATATATATTACGGTTTGTTCAAACCGCTAAGTCTCGTGGAGGTTTTCTATGTATTACATTTCAAAAGCTAAACGATGATAAAGCTTCGCTTACAAAGTAAAGTGATAGGAAGATAAATAGAGTCGTAGGAAGAGTGGATGACTGTTGTGGTAAATACATAACGATGATTGGTGGATTCATGCCGATTATAAAAGAGAATATTAGAGAGGGTTTAGGAGAAATAAATCGTGGAGCCTATGTGAATGGATGGGTTAGAAAGATGATTTAAATGATTTTGGAAGATTAGAGTGTGCAAAAGAAATTGTTGGATTACGACACTAATATAAATTCTTGAGAGATTTCAGTAATAATGTGATTGATAGCATTTGATTAAAATCTTGGAAGGATAAATTGAATTTTGGGTATATCGGAGGAATAACAATAGTTCTTGGAGTATAACGGATCCATGATTTTGGGGAATTAGAAGGGTGTAAAGTTAATTGTTGGATTAAATGGGATTAGTAGGATTTGACCTAGATGGATGATTTGAATCTGAGGAAATTTGGAGATATGATAATTGGAGTATAAGCTCGATTAATGATATTCTCGTGGAGAAATATTGATAAATTAGTTAGAGGCAATTAGTGACAAATAAGGTTGATTATGGAAAAGCTTATTATGGTTTGGATGATTAGCAGGAAGGATTGAATGATTAAAAAGTACTGGTACGAATGATCTTGGTGGATTCAAAAGTAATCAGGTTAGAGAATCGTTAGAATTCGTAGTGAGGAGTTGGGGAGTAATGATTATAAGATTGGGTTATTAGGAATTGAATACAAAAGATATGGGTGGATTCAAAGTGAATATGTAGAAAGGGTTTGATCGGTGGATTAGCTTAATGATGTCACTCGATGTTTGGAGTCTTAGACAAAGAATCAATTCGGAAAGAATATATCCTATGGATTAAGTAAATGATGACGCTTGTTGTTCGGGATTTAGACAACAATTAGTAAAGAAATTGGCATTTGGAGGAAGTGAGTCAATTTGGCAATCGCGTGTGAAGTTTTAGGTAGCAGTAATAACACGCTGGTTTAATAATAACAATGCTACCAAAAGCGACTTCTGGCAAATAAAACAACCCGAGCCTTTCCTTTGATAAGCCATGCATACTATATATTTGCATTCTGTGTATTGGCTCATGAGCACGGTGGTTAGTGTGCTCACACTCGCTCTCATAACTAATCCAGAATCAAGGCTTGATTGTCGCGCATCGCCAATGCTTACAGTCCGAAAGGTAAAGAAGATGAAGATGTCAAGGGCTAGGTCGCGAACCTCCGGTTGGTCGCTGTGGGCATGTCCCAAGGTCCCACCTGTACTTTGTTCTTCCGCCGCAATTTTTCGATTTCTACCTAATCGCCCATGAGTAAGTTTACTATTTTATTTATGTTTCCGCATGGTATGTATTTGATATTCATTTTCTGTAACTGTGAGCACTATCTACTGATCCAGGGAATAGTGCACTAAATCACAGAGGATTCCAGATAGTAAATCTGGGGCCCTACAGTTCTCCTGTTGGTTGCTATGGAATGGTACACTGTTCCGTAGTTTTTGTCAAAAAATTAGGCTCTACTCAAAAGAGCTTTTTTTGGATGGTTTATGGCTGAAAAGTACTGTAGCTGGCTGAAAAAATAATGTAAGCTGATGGAAGCTTATTTAGCATAATTAAATTTAAAATAGAAAAAAACATGTTAGCCCATTACGATAATGCAAATAAATATGAGAAAAAAGAACGGCATAAAAGCTTAAAAAAGCTAAAAGTATAGAAAAAATAAAATTTATAAATAATATAAAATAAGTCAGAAGTCAGAAGTTCAAACCGAAAGAGGGAGGAATTAATCTTTGGATTTACAGGATGACTTCGGAGGGACTATTCCAGTAGTGATCCCATCGCAACAGACCATGGTATGGAAAATTTTATTAGTAGCTATGAACACCGAGCAAGGCGGAGTCACTGGCAAGATGACCCAGCCGCTGATTGCGAGCAATGACCCCACTTGTCAGCATCCACTAATATTCTCACCTTGGTACGGCTGGCAATTTTTTTTAGGTCCGAGCACCACGTCACAGATCACAGGCTCACAGCCATATCTCATCGAGCCGAGCCGGCACCATCTGCTCTGAATGAAGGCGAGGACGAGCCGACCGTGCGCGTTAAAGCCGGCTCTTCCGTTCTACTTTCTGTGCAGTTGGACACTTCGTTCTCTCTCTCTTTGCATGCTTGGATCTTCCTCTCTCTGCATTCCCCACAGATCGATCCGTTAGCTCTCGGCGCAATTGGAGACCAGAATCGGGTTCCTGATCCGTAGGAGCGCCCGGCTTGATCGCTTCTCGGATTGATTCGGTGGCCATTGCGGTTGCATCCAGGCAGGTGAGAGGCACTCGCTACTTCTTGATTTTTGATCCGCATTTTTTGTCTCTTTTTCGGGGAATCTGATTGCAAATTGTGGAATTGTTGGGTTTGCTGGATTGCTTTTGTGTTTCTAGGGGTAAATTTTGGTTTGAGAGCTCGAAGGAAGCATAAAGTTGGCTCTTTTTTTTGTTGCTCAAATGCAGGGTTTTGCAGCTTAATTTGGATTTCTGTTGCCCAATTTGGATGGATTTACTTTTGATCGAGTTAAATAGTTGCGTGATTAAGTTTGCAATTCACATCCAACGGCATATTCAAATCCGCAAGTATTGAATCCTGGATTGGATTAAATCTCTCTTGTACTTAATTTAATCACTTGCACTTGGGTTTCCCTCAGAAAATCATGTCTTGTGCATTTCAAATTTTGCATCTTCTTCCCCCGTTTCAAAATTATAATTGAAATTTGCAAATATTTAATTGCACATGTACTAGGATCCTGTATCTTCAACCTTTATTATGGCAAAATACACTGTACCAGCTGCGATCTTCAGTCCACTTAAGTTCAAGATTGCATTCCCATCTAGAATTCTAGCTTTTTTTAATGCAAAATTTCGTCTGAAACACTTTGTAAAATTTCAATTTCATACTGTATTCAGTAAGATCTTGAAGCTAGTTATTTCAACTATATTTTGATCCACTGCGAAATTTATCTTGGGTTTCGCAGTAAAGTCCAATTTCTAGTTGGCTAAGTTAGATCCTCGATGTGGTACAGAATTTTGCAGTGGAAATTACACTCGGAAGTTCAAGATACGACTTTTTAGCCTCTTTACGAATTGCGCTATAATTTAGGAAGTTCATAGATATCAGTTGGGGAAATTGCATACAACATGGCACTGTAGCTTCACTATTCAATATTGTAGTCTGCAATCTCCATCACTCACTCTAAATACGAATTTACTGAAAATCTGAACTTACAAAAAGTTTCCTTCACTATATGAATTCATGAGGCTTTCAGGATCCACAATTATTGTGAAATACTTTGTACAATACAATTGTCAGAAACAAATTCGGACAATTTGATCAAAGATTTGCTCTTTCACAGGCGTTTGGTACATGGCTATTGGATGCCTGCAAGGCTGGTAGTATCCGCACTACTTTTGTACATATTCCTTAGACACATCACTTTCACAATTGCTACTTCAGCAAGTAACTAGCAATTCTTGTAGCTAGCTGGTTGTGGGTCCCGATAAGTGTCGTCGCCGATTCATCACCATCATGGTTAGTGGTTGGGAGTCACCAATGCTCTCCAGTCTGTTTTCAATCCCATCAGGTGAGAGATTTAGTCCGATCCGGATCGAGTTGCATGGAGGCATCACATCATCTGGGTCGTTTTCAGGCTGCTTCGCCTAACCCTCGGAAATTACTTTGCGCAAAAATGAGAATTTCTAGTTGAAAATACATGTTGGGACTCAAGAATCGATATTGAATTGCGGATTCCCTTTTTGCACGATCAATCTTTAATGTCGAGCTAGTTCCAGTAATTCTGCCACCTCCCAGTTGGTGTAGCTTGAATTTAGGTGTAGCCACTGTTTTTGCACAGTTCACAAATCCTCCAGATTTCAGATGCTTGATTCCTGCACTCTGCAATAAATCTTGAACGTTGTGCTAATTTTGGAAATCTCTCTGGCACTGGGTTCATGGTACTATTTATTGTTTGTTGCTGAGCGTCAATCATACCCTCTTCATGTATTTTGAGTTAGTATTGATTGAATTTGGTGCCACACCTATCATCAGGGACGGAGAGATCAAGCAGAGAAGCAGCATGATGATGGAGACTGAGCTGTGTTCTTCCCGTGTTCTGTCTCCACCTCGGTATGAGAGTGGCGATGAGGAGCTCTCGGTGCTTCCCCGGCACACCAAGGTCATCGTCACCGGGAACAACCGAACAAAGTCTGTCTTGGTTGGCCTACAAGGCGTTGTCAAGAAGGCTGTTGGTCTTGGAGGCTGGCACTGGCTGGTGAGTATTCCTTTCAATTGTTTAGGCATCCACTGAAACTTTGCTTGGTGGCTGGTTCTCTATCTTGAAAATCGAAATGCTTGTTTAACAAGTGAAAAGAATAATATCGACTTCTCTTTTCAAAAAGTAGCTAACCAAGCAATTCTATACAGCTTTAAGTTTTTATTTGTGTTAATAGTACCATTCTGTACCGAACTTTGACCCTAGTATTATCAGCTTAAAACTTAAAGATATATGCAGACACAGTGGAAAACAACATCCAAATATGGTGGCTTGTTCCAATTCCTGACATATTCTTGCTAAAGCAGGTTCTAAAGAATGGTGTAGAGGTAAAGCTGCAGAGGAATGCCTTGAGTGTCTTGGAAGCTCCAACCGGTAACGAAGATGATGATGATATCGACGGCAACAATTCGTTCTGCAGCAGCTCCAACATGGGAGAGAAAGACATGGACTATTGTAAGACCATGCATGTCCCGATAATTGCAATGTAGCCAATTGCTTTAAACTATCAGCAGTGCAATCAACTTACTGTTTCCTTGTGTTTTGCAAGTAGCGAGCATAGAGTACCATAAACCAACGAAGCCAAGGGTTCGGCATACAAGACCATGGTCTTCCTGTACAAAGCCCAGCAACCGAGGAAATCTTCACTCGAGTCCGAAACTGCGAACGGTATGATCACTGTCACTATCACAATAATTTACTTTCGAGAGATCAGATTGGGCCTTCCAATATCAAAGCCAATGTGGCCCTGGGATCACGTGGCATGGACCATGGTTAGGTAGGATCTATTGTTGTGATAGAGCCTTATCTTTGCTGGTTTAGCCAATTTATCATGATCATGCTTGCCTAATTCTTGACCAGACGAAGTTAATTTCAATGACACAATTAATTCAGTTTATTGGGCCATCTGTTAAGATCCTAATCTGTGTATTATGAATGTCATCGCATTGCACTGATCCAAGTGTATTCTGCATTTTGTTCACAGAGAGTAAATCTGACAAAGCTGGGAACACCTACGCTGTGGAGATATTGGAAGCACTTCAATCTTGTAAGTAGCCTGCCTGGACCATCCTATTGATTCTGACTAGCAAATTAAATCTTGTTTTTATTTTCATATTGTAATTTCCACTTAATGCTGAAAAACTTTGCAGGTAAGCATGAACCCCAATCCATCGAAGGAACAGCTCTTCCATGGGGTCCAGCAGCATTTCCAGTCTCAGGTAGCTGGAAAATTATGGGTACTAACTAGTAGTTAGACAGAAATCTGTATAATTTCCTCCAAATAATAGGAAAAAATCTAATATTTGCCTCTGCCCTCCTCCAAATGCTAACAAAAAAAAAATCAGCAATTGGATGAGTTGCAGGTCATCCTGGGCTTCATTCACGCAGCAAAGAGGCTGAAGACCCTGTACAACTCGTAGCCTGCCTCTCACAAATACATGCTTCTCCTTGGTGTAGACCTCAAGAACATAGATTATGTGCTTAATTAATCTAGTCTTGAGAGCTGAACAGAAAGAATTAGAGGTGCATTTGATCACTAATTCTTTTTCTTACCTGTAATGAATTGTGTAACCCCTTATTGTCATAGCAAGATCAACTGACCATTCTCAATTATTAGAGATATATTAATATAATGTGAAGCTATGAATTATTGGTCAACACAGGGGCTGCCTTTATTCCCACCCACATACCCATCTATTTGCCTTAAAGTAACACTCGGTTGAGCTAAATTAAATTGGTTTATAAGTAAAATTGTATCGTAACTGATTTAAATTATATTATAACTGGTGATATTTTAGTTGGCATAAGTAAATTAAAAAAATTAAAAATAAAATACAGATTAGCCTATCACAGATAATATAAATATATACATTAAAAATCAACAAAAAAATCTCAAAAAAATTTCAGAAGGAAAAAATAAACAAAATTAGGAATAGAAAAAAAAATAAACCAAACTTTAATCCGAAATGAGCGGACCTTAATCCTAGCGTCTTGACGTCTGAAGAAGAACTGGTAGTACTAGTAAAAAGGGATTAGTGCATCTCGTCTTCTTTTTGCCTCAAAAGGAGGCATGAGCAATGAAGAGCATGCCCTAGATTTCCGTGCAGTTAAACGAACCTAGTTCACCATGGACCATATGTAAATGCCTCCTCTGGCCTGTGGGGCAAGTGCTGTACGATGCGTGCACCGTGGTCCATGCTCCCTTGCATTGGCGTCTGTGCAAGCAGGGAAGGGTAGGTTACTCCGCTCTATTGGCAGGGAATGCTCTGAAGAAGGTAGACCAGGCGCACTGGACCGTGGATAAAACCCTGTCCTCCTATCGTCTACCTGTCACAGAGGGCTATTAAATGAGGCGTGTGAGCATGCGTGAGGTGTGCCTCGGGCAGTGTGCAGTGCTGCAGGCGGGCAACCGGCTGTGACGGTTGTTTTTTTTTTGCCTGAAATTACAGTGTTAGGTTTTTCTAATTCATTTAATTTAAAAAATAAAGAAAAAAAAATAAAAAAAGCTAAAAATCAAAATTAAAAGCTAATATGCTTTTAGTAATTTCTGAAAATCGAAAGTCAAAAAATTGAAGCCTCTTAAAGCAGCTCGAACCAAAATAGGAGATGAGGTGAGGCCAGTGAAGTGGGCACAGCATCTCCTGTTCAAGGATGTCCCTACACCCTACTGCTACTCATTTGTTTGTCCTCGTTATGAGTGAGCGCGGGACACATGTTTCCCGCCCAATCCTGAGCCAGATAAAGGCCTGTTTATTTTGATTTTTTTTCTAAAGGTTTTTTCGCTAAAATTATAGTATATTCGGTTGTTACTTTTTAGGCATTCAATTAAAGAAAAATTAGAGAAAAAATAGAAAACACATTTATATCTCACAAATAATACAAAGAAAAAAAATTAAAAAACCAAAATTAAAAACCCAATATGCTTATTCTAACTTATAAAAGTTAGAAGCGAGAAGCTGAAGCTGAAATAAACGGGCCTAACATCCGTCCAGATCGGCATGGAATCTATATAGTTGAATTCGGATTCGGGATAGGGCACGAGCACAGTTAGATCCAGAACGGGATCTGGATATTAGGATATTTTCTAACCAGGTATCCGAAAAAAGCAAGAGCCCAGGCATTACATTAGACGTGGGCTGCACCAGGCCGTAACCTTCGTGCTCTCTCCGGTGCCTGCATACAAAAATTGCAGTATGCTAAAGTTCGAGCCTGCAACCTCTTACCTAAGGCTTTGCTTAGACTGAATTAAGACCCGCTCGGTTGAGCTGAAATGAGCGGAGCTCAGTTGTCTCTTTAAATAAAAAAGAACATAGATAACGAGTAAATACTAATATGTAAATATTTACTACTAACGCGGAATATAATTAGTAAAATTAGGACATCGGTTTTCTATACCCTTCCTGAATATGATTATAAAGAAACATTTCATATTGAACTACGACAGTAAACCATGGTATGTATTTTTCAACCAAATAGAAGTACACCCTCCAAAGATAGCATGCTACTTTGCTCTCACATCTATCTATCAATTTAGATTGCGGACGATGGTAAAATGTTCAGCACGATGAATATCCTATTCCCTCGCAACTTGCATTGGTGGTAGGATTCAACATGCTTTCCTTTCTATGTGTGCATACTATCTGTTATTTTTATCCGTTTCTGACCTAAATCCGTTATGTATCTATTCAGTGCCCGTATCCTGAATAGCCCGAATTCCATATCCGGCTTGCCTATATCCAGCTCCGAATCTAAGGAAAAAAGTATGAGTTTGAACATAGAAAGAGAAATATCCGTTCGTATCTATCCCATTTTCACCCCTAGTCCTCATCCACTCACCTTTTAGTATCTAGCAGTTGTAAAAAAATTTAGTGTTTGTTTGTATTTTCCTCAACACTTCTTGTTTCCCGAAGATTGCTCAAAAGTCAAAACAGTGATCAAATTCCACACCGATAGATTATGCCCTTCGTAGAAATCATGGGAAAAATTTGCACTGGAAATTTTGGGAATCTGTATTGATTCATGAAAAACTATGTGAGTTTTCCGTGTTTCAGAAAGCTTGAAATTATTGTAAAATTTCAATGGAACTCGTCAGTCTCAAACAAAAATAGACAAACTCACAACGTCTATTTGATTTTATTTATCACATCGTCTCCTTTCTGCATTTATAAGTGTTCATCCTTACAAACTATCCTCTCACATTCTCAATGAATTTACAGCATGGATAGCATGCTATTTTCCTCTGTTTTTTTCTCTTGGTTTTACAACCTTACTAATCCTATGCCTAGCCAAAATACGCCTTGCTAAAAAGAAACGGGGGAGTACCTTGCAGTTGTAGTAGTGCAAACATGAACTTTTATATATAGAAAATTGCATATAAAAACCACTCACATGGATTTGAAATCTTCGAGATAGAAATCATTTGCTAAATATTCATAGGTTATGTACTTACATGCATTCAACACCCCGCCTTTTTGATTAACCTTAAATAGCGTGTTACGATATTAAGTAGGATTAATTATGTAGCCAATGATCTAAAATACGTTAAATGACTGCTCTCTCCGTGGTGGCTGGACCACCCACCGGTTAGACCGCCAATCATTGTCTAGTTTGACTAGCCCAAATCGACCCAAACCTTTTTTTGTTTAACCGAGTCAAGTTCAATGCACTTGACTTACGTTAGTCAAAAGATACATCGTGCAACATAATATAACCCAAGCTTGAGCCATGTAGCCTCACTAGGACTTACCTGGTTGCATGGACCTCAGCTCTCCTACCTAGTCCTGGTTAATTATTGTTGACCGCTAACATTCTACAAGCCTAGTCTCAAACTCAAACCAAATCAACACTCAACTCAATAACTTGCTCAGTGTTCTCTGGACGCAACAACCGGTCTGACCACTCTCCTCGTGAC
Organism: Bonia amplexicaulis; assembly: GCA_036346245.1. Taxonomy (NCBI): domain Eukaryota; kingdom Viridiplantae; phylum Streptophyta; class Magnoliopsida; order Poales; family Poaceae; genus Bonia; species Bonia amplexicaulis. The sequence continues at coordinate 1,548,571 of CM070745.1, forward strand.
AATCAGACCATCATTTTGTTAGACTGCTAACCATTGGCCGGTTTGACCAGCCCAAACCGACTCAAGCCTTTTTTGATAAGAGGACACTGGTGTGATCGCAAAAACGATGCCAGTCACACCACCCAATTCAACTATGGTCTGACCGCAAACCAACGAACGGTCTAACTGCATGAGCCCAACTTTAAAACACGCTCTCTGCTAAAAAGTAATTGACTACCACTGCATGAGCCCAACTCTAAAGCACGCGCTCTGCTAAAAAGCATCTGACTACCACAGCCTGATCACACTATAGTCTGATTGCACCAGAAGTGTTGGTTAAACCGCTCTTACCTGACAGCTACACTTTAAGCTGCAAGCACTAAAAACACAACTCAAACCCCGACAACTCTTGCATGATAAAGTCAAATACTCATCACATATCATAAGAAGACCTCCATATGATCTCACACAAGCCATTAAAGTCCTTGTATCTAAAATCTCTCTCTCTCTCTCCCCCTGTAGTAACAAGATCCAGTAACATGCTGCTAGAAAATGCCCTTACGATCATAGTCTTTTGAGTCGACGAACGCAATTTTTCATTTTTTGGACGATGAACGATCTCATCGGTGGAGCGTCTGTGCTGCTGCTCAACGGCCCATGTGTCGTCCGGCGCCCAGATTGGCCCATAAAATCTAATTGACAGCTTCAAGGCGGGCCGACGGTTCAAGTCGGCCCATGCAGCCAACAAGGCCCAAAAGTGTGACCCGCCTCATCTCTGAGCTAGATTCCCAAAAGATGAATGCTTTTGTGCCTCCGCGATATCAAGCCCAAGAGTATAATTTACGCTAAATATGTCATTAGGTACAATATAATTTTAGATAGTTATAGATAATTTTAGTCATAAATCAGCTTATTTCAGCCAAACTAAGCCGTCTGTCATAGGTAAATTTCTTCACAAATCATAGATATTGGCTCGGTCTTTTTTTAGCTGATTTTTTATTTTATCTTCTATAAGTCGATACTATGTATCAGATCTACCAGTCATAGTCTAAAAGGACATAGCTATTGTCAGTTTCACCATTTATATAGGGTCAAATTGCACTACACAATAGAATGAATTAGTATATAAAACAATAAGAACATACGACAATGCCTCAACTATCATACAATACGCAATCAAGCTCATGTACTATCGACTGAGTGTATTCAATTGGAAAAAAAAATAGCTTTATAGAGCAATACAATTGTACGAGCCCAAAAAATTTTCTGAAGTGACTGTCAGAGATCTAGCTATTGTATGCCATAGGATTAATTGAGCATATTAAAGTCATTGCATTACCAAGACACGGGTGCATATTCTTCTTAAAAGATATCCAGCTCCTCCTAAGTATTCTCGTCAGGAGAGGCTGTGAATGGTTAAGCCTCTGCATGCGCAAATCGAGTTGCCAGGACAAAAGTGCTAAATGCTAGAATTTTATTTGGAAGTTGAGAACTGGGGCCAACCAAAATAGGCATAAAGACACGGTTTTTAAGTGTTCCTTTGGGACAAACGAAATGCATAACCATCTAAGTTCATGGATCAGTAATCATGGACGAAGCCACACTCCGAACAGGATAGGCTTCAATCCAAGGTATGAAAAAATATCTAGTGTACAGCCTGCGTAAATTCAGTCCAGCCTGAGTAACATTTTTATGATGCAGCCCAGATATCCTAGATCATTACACTACTAAATCTAGGGCGTAACCAAATACTAGATGCGCCACTGGAAAGTATCACAGCATTTCGTACTATATACTGCACTGCATATCGCTCCAGGTAGACAATAGAAGGGAAAGATATAAACCAGTAGATGTGAAACAATGACACCGATCGAACACTGCCACGAAGAGCAGCTAGCTAAATGCAAATCTCAAGCCTCCATGAGAGAATGGGAATAATAATGTACATAAATGTCGCATGATATTTTGTACGTTTCCACTTTCTCTTCTTTTTCCCCTCTTCTTTTTCTCCATGGATGGCAATCTTCCATCCATTCTTTTCTTCCTGTCTCTTCCGCGGCAAAAAAAGGAAGCTAAAATTGAAAGAAAAAACTAAGAAAAGAACAAAGAAAATCTCAGAGTTTAGACCACCACCTTTCAGAAACAGCTCTTCCCTTGCACCACCGATCACTACTAGAGCTTCCTCTGACGATGAAGAGATCTATCAAAGGCTAATTAAACTGGAAAGCAAATGAGACCACCTGATCATAAGCTGCTTTGATCTGATCTGCCTAGCTACCCCCTCCGTTTCAGATCTATCACGACGACGCTGATGTTGTCAGAACTCTCCCTGCCGAGGGCGAGCCTTGCAAGGAGCGCAGCGGCGCGGTAGCAGCGAGGCTCTGGCTGTTGGCCTGCTGCCGCCGGCGAGCTGGTGCTGCTGGAAGCGGCGTCGACGCTCCTAGCCGAACGGTTCCTGGATGGGCTTCCATCTTCGAGGCATTGGCGAGCGACGTCGCAGGCGGTCTCGTTCGAGATCACATCCCACATCCCGTCGCTCGCGAGGATCAGGCACTCGTCTTCCGCTGTCCTCTCGGTTACCGTGATCTCTGGCTCGCATATCACTTCAGGCTCCAGGTACTTGTCTCCTGTTCAAAACTAGAGTCAGATATAGAGATATATATAGATACGAATAATTTTTTCAAAATAAGATTTGGGAATTTATGTGATTATATTATATAGATATGGAGAACTTTTCAAAAAAAAAATGTATACAAACTCCTTTTCAAGATAGCTGTTTGTATGAAAAATGTAAGTAAAAAAAAGGATCTGCATGAAAAACTAATGTAACACATGAAACACTCTTTAACATGGTTACCACGCTACGTACATTGATTCATGGGAAACAAAATGTAGCGTGGAAGTATTGATAGTGAATGTAAATACCATACGTATTTTCAACTTTTAAGTTCAACATCAGCTTGGTATGTTTATTCATATATTTGTCTGCACAAACTCTTTTTAAACTAGCTGTTTATATGAAAACTGTGACGCAAAAAGAAAAAAAGGAATTGCATGGAAAGTTTATGTGACACATAAAAGTTCTAGATGATAGTGCCATGCCATGCATCAAGGTGATTAGTGGGCATTTTGCTACTGCCTTTATACCTACTGAAATGACATGCCAACTTTAAAGAAAAGAATAAGTAGACTTAACTTTTGTATTTGTGAAAATGGTCGGTTACTCTAGTCAAAATGCCACACCTGCAATGTGACTCTCACTCCACTTACAGTATAAACACACTGAAAACATAAATCTATCATCCATTAGGAGGACTCAAAGACCAATCAAACAATTTCCTATAGCTTTCTAGTTTCACACTTTTCTGTTAGAGAAAGAGGATTTACCAGGAATTAAGATCAACATGTCAATGATAATTTTGTATTTCCCTCAAAAGGCAAATGTCAAGCTGAAGTAGTACACCTTTGCAGTTTGGACATCAGTAGGTCTGACTAGGTTCTTCGTTGGAGCCAGCACAGCTGTCCTCTACGGAAGAGTCCATTTCGACTCAGGGCCTGTTCTTTACCTCAGAAGTTGGTGGTTTTTAGCTTTTGCTATAGTACATAACTTTCAAACGGAGTATTTTCTCAAGACGGGGTCTACAAATTAAACGATCTACACGTTAAAAGCCCAACATCTATACCAATCAAAATCGCAAGTGAGTATCTGTGTCTCTATAATCTGTACCATAAACAGCTAAAATTTAAAAATTTCAGTAAAAAATCATAAGCCGCATCTATAAGCATGACCCGGACGGAAAATATTGTAGGGGAAAACACATGATAACATCCCCTAGCCTAATCAAACCTATCCCACTTATCTATAAAGGTCACTTCTTTTCGCTGGTTGGGTTACTAGCTATCAGAGGAACTAATAAAAAGAGAGCACTCTGATGATTGGCGAACCGGAGATTAACGTGTGGCTTTGTTGTCCACTCCATGTTTCATCTGTGTCATATCTGATGATGTAGCTAATTGAAAACAGCTCCATCCAGGCACTGCCGAATGTCAGATCTTAGATGGCTAAAGTGAGATGGTCATTTTCTTGATAAGCCAATTAATATGGCACAACTCATTGGAGTCAGTGATGTGACCGTTTATCTACTCAACAACTGCCAAGTAGCATCCACCAGAAGCTCTACCCGCTCGTTTCGATTTCAACTTCTAGTTTCTGACTTAATTTTTACTATTTATAAATTTTATTATTTTGTGAATTGTTGGTTTTGTTTAAGTTTTTTGCCGGTTTTTTTCCAAAGTGAGATGGGCAGAGTACAGATGGTCATTTTCTTGATAAGCCAATTAATATGGCACAACTCATGGAGTCACAGTGATGTGACCGTTTATCTACTCAACAACTGCCAAGTAGCATCCACTAGAAGCTCTATCCGCTCGTTTCGACTTCAGCTTCTGGCTTCTAACTTATTTTTTACTATTTATAAATTTTGTCTTTTTATGAACTTCTGGCTTTTCTTGAGCTTTTTTGCCGGTTCTTTTTTACCGTATTCGTTTGCGTTGTCTGTAATGAGCTAGCATATTTTTTATTTTTAAAATTGTTAAATTTAATTACGTCAAATAAGCTACTTTCAACTACAGTAAAATTTTAGCTGCTATAGTGTAATTTTAATCATAAATTATAGCTTTTAGCCCAACCGAGAGGGTTCCATCTTCGTCATCCATAATTAATTGTGTGCACCAATACAGAAAAGTAGGTACGGCTGGACATGGACATGCAAATCCTCCCATGTTACAAAAGTGTCGAAGAACGTTAGTTTCATAGAACACCATGCTACTGTCCTATCCGTAGCCTCGCTGACACGAAACTTACCGGCCATATTTTTTTCAGCGTAAAGCTTAAGGAACAGCCTTAGTACACTTTTATTTACTAGCTAGTTGGATTCCATCACCCGGCAGTTCTTAATCGCTAGAGAGATGGTAAAGATGTAAAGTTTGCTTTCCTGAGAAGATGCAAAGCGACGAGCTAAACCACCCTTTTTGGTATGGTATTTGCTTCTGGAACTTTTGTTTACTTGCTACTCCCCCAACATTGCTGGGAACAAAATGATTGTTTAAAGAACAAAAGGACTACACGTCCTGTGAATCATGTAAAAGATCATGTAAAAAACCTCTGAATGGGACCATAATGTGATAAACTGAACCCAAAAGAACCTGGACCAAACATGTGGCTACCAACCCTAACCCTAGACCACTTTCTTTCGAAGAAACTTTTCCCAAATACATCAATGGCACGACGAGCATGCATTTCGATTCAAGGTCCGTAGCAACACCGACAGCACGTTTTGACCACATTTTTGCATGCATGCATGAATGAATCAAACGCAGGAGGACGAAGAATATCAATCAACAGACGTACCTAGCGCGCGCGACATGGCGAGGATCCCACGCACGCGCGGGCCGTTGAGGTACACCACCCGGCCGCCGACCGCCTCGATCCGCGCCTTCTCGTCCGGCCGGTCCGGCTTGAAAAAAACCAGAGCAGGAAGAAGAAGAGAGAGAACAACACACCGTAAGCATGCAGCAGTCCAAACGCAAAAGGGAAGTAGCAGATTAGCAGCAGCTAGCAGGTCCTGGAGAAAAAATGACTAGTTTTTTGACACCATCGATCATGGAGAAATGACTAGTTTTTTGACACCATCGATCATGGAGAAGAAAGCAAGAGAGAGAGAGAGACACCATTCCTGTACTTTCTCTCTCCTCTGGGAAGCAGGGAAGAAGACAGGTGGCGCCCCTGCCCACCACCCCTCTCTCTACCTATGGCGGGCCCCAGCCCCCACAGCAGCGAGGCTTTTGAGTCCCCCACCCACCGGCCAGTGGCGTCGCCCCACGTGCCGGGAGCCGAACCAACACGTGTCCGTAGAAAAAGCTATTACGTCTAAGAATCCCGCGCCTGACAGCGACGGTCAACCCGAACCGCCGCAAAAGCTAACCCCGTTTACCCCCCGACACCCACTACATGGGCGTCTAGAAAAAGCTTTTTGATGGATTCTTTTTAGACCGATGATTGATAACTATGATTTAAATATTTAAATTCTGACCATTTCTAAGAGATATTACATATAAAAATATATTTTTATTATAATATTTCTATTAATTTTATTTTAAAAAATATACTGTTTAAAAATTAATTACGAGCCATTCGAAACCGTGGCGTCATGTTTTTCTGTCCGATGGCTAGAAAGCAAAGTGACTGCAGTATGGTAACATAGCGCGGCGTCATGCTTTTTTTGCCACACAAAAGTTAGGATCCGGTTCCGAACCATTCTCCCGGCAGGCAGCCAGCCCGGCTAGCACACAAGCACTACAGTTCCGTTTGACTTCCACACACATATTCTGCAATTTTTTTCTTTTTTTCCAATATTATATTACATACTTGTATCGAATTATTTTACTTAGATAATGTGGGAAAAAATTCTTGATACGAATATAGTTGTTGTTGCTGCTGACGCTAGCGCGGTACACGTCGGCGAGCAACAAGTTAGGTTTCCCGACAAGCGAGTGCGACTTTTTTTCCCCTTTCATTCCTACGACACAACCGGCGGCTAACCACGGTGGCGGAAGGTTCCGGAGGGGCGACACCTCACCGGGAGGAGCGGGTCCCACGCATAGTCAACGGTCAACGTCGCATGGAGGCTCGGTCCGCTCGGAGCAGGAGTGGTTAGGGGTCAAAAGACGCCGACACGTATCGTACTTGGTACGTGCTACTCAGTACCACAGTGAGTTACGTACCTTGTGGTCGGAGGAGAGCGGGACGCCGGCGCCGGCGCGGCAGAGCACGGCGCGGAGTCGCCGCAGTTGGCCACGACGAGGCGGTCGCGGACGAGGAGCGCAACCACGGCCGTCGACCCGACGATGGCGCTCGTCTGGCCCGAGAGCGGGCAACGGCACGGCGGGTCGGCGGCCCGCCCGCACGCGCACGCCACCGCCGCCAGCGAGTCCACGCGCGCGAAGCACCGCGACAGCGCTGCGCGCCACGCCCGCTCCTCCTCGTCGGCGCTTGCCGCCGCCGCCGTCGCGAGCTCCTCGGCCAGGATCACGTGCATTTGCTCCCTGCACAGCGCTGACACCTGCGTGCATTTAAAGTCGTATTCATTAGTTTTTAAGAAACAAAAAAAATAATAAACGGGGAAAACGTGTCGAGGTCGAGCGAAGGCGCTGGAGTTTGGCCAGGTGGAGCAACAGTGAAATGCAGTACGGAGTCGCAGCTTTTGAATCAATCAATGTTACTACTACTTTCTTTTTTTGCTCCAAATATGAAACTGGATCTGAAAAAAGAAAGAAATTCACAGATGTTTTTTGTTCATCTCCAAAAATGGAAGTGAATCTGAAAAGATGACAAAATTTACAGATGTTTTTGTTCATCTCCAAATATGAAACTGAAGCAGAAAAGATGAAAGAAATTCACAGATGTTTTTTTGTTCATCTCCAAATATGATACTGAATCTGAAAAGATGAAAGAAGTTCACAGATGGTTTTGGTTCATCTCCAAATATGAAACTGAATCTGAAAAGATGAAAGAAATTCACAGATGTTTTTTTTGTTCATGTACTCCTATATATAGCGTAGGGAAGAGAAGAAACTTGATCAAAATTTAAGAGCATGAAATATTTGTATCGACTAAGGAGTAAAGACGATCTTATTAGTGGTAGATAGGCATGTAATTAAGATGAGATGATGACGTACGTGCGGGCCGCCGTGGTTGGTTGCTATGGTACTGTACACCGTTCCGTAGTTTTTGTCAAAATATTAGGCCCTACTCAAAAGAGTTTTTTTGGGTGGCTTATATTTGAAAAGCATCTGCGGTGGTGAAAAATAATGTGGTGACGAAGCTTATTTAGTATAATTAAATTTAAAAATAGAAAAAAACATGTTAGCCCATTACATATAATGCAAATAAATATGAGAAAAAAAGAAACGGTACAAGCTCAAAAAAGCTAAAAATATAGAAAAGATAAAATTTATAAATAGTATAAAATAAATCAGAAGCTAAAAGTTTAATCCGAAACGAGGGATGCCTTAATCTGTTGGATTTACAGGATGACTTCGGAGGGGACTATTCCAGTAGTGATCCCATCGCAACAGACCATGGTATGGAAAATTTTATTAGTAGCTATGAACACCGAGCAAGGCGGAGTCACTGGCAAGATGACCCAGCCGCTGATTGCGAGCAATGGCCCCACTTGTCAGTATCCACTACATATTCTCACCTTGGTACGGCTGGCAATTTTTTTCGGTCCGAGCACCACGTCACAGATCACAGGCTCACAGCCATATCTCATCGAGCCGAGCCGGCACCATCTGCGCTGAATGAAGGCGAGGACGAGCCGACCGTGCGCGTTAAAGCCGGCTCTTCCGTTCTACTTTCTTTGCAGTTGGACACTTCCTTCTCTCTCTCTTTGCATGCTTGGATCTTCCTCTCTCTCTGCATTCCCCACAGATCGATCCGTTAGCTCCCGGCGCAATTGGAGACCAGAATCGGGTTCCTGATCCGTAGGAGCGCCCGGCTTGATCGCTTCTCGGATTGATTCGGTGGCCATTGCGGTTGCATCCAGGCAGGTGAGAGGCACTCGCTACTTCTTGATATTTGATCCGCATTTTTTGTCTCTTTTTCGGGGAGTCTGATTGCAAATTGTGGAATTGTTGGGTTTGCTGGATTGCTTTTGTGTTTCTAGGGGTAAATTTTGGTTTGAGAGCTCGAAGGAAGCATAAAGCTTGCTCTTTTTTTGTTGCTCAAATGCAGGGTTTTGCAGCTTAATTTGGATTCCTGTTGCCCAATTTGGATGGATTTACTTTTGATCGAGTTAAATAGTTGCGTGATTAAGTTTGCAATTCACATCCAAGTGGCATATTCAAATCCGCAAGTATTGAATCCTGGATTGGATTAAATCTCTCTTGTACTTAATTTAATCACTTGCACTTGGGTTTCCCTCAGAAAATCATGTCTTGTGCATTTCAAGCATCTTCTTCCTCCGTTTCAAAACTATAATTGAAATTTGCAAATATTTAATTGCACATGTACTAGGATCCTGTATCTTCAACCTTTATTATGACAAAATACACTGTACCAGCTGCGATCTTCAGTCCACTTAAGTTCAAGATTGCATTCCCATCTGGAATTCTAGCTTTTTTTAATGCAAAATTTCGTCTGAAACACTTTGTAAAATTTCGATTTCATACTGTATTCAGTAAGATCTTGAAGCTAGTTATTTCAACTATATTTTGATCCACTGCGAAATTTATCTTGGGTTTCGCAGTAAAGTCCAATTTCTAGTTGGCTAAGTTAGATCCTCGATGTGGTACAGAATTTTGCAGTGGAAATTGCACTCGGAAGTTCAAGATACGACCTTTTAGCCTCTTTACGAATTGCGCTATAATTTAGGAAGTTCATAGATATCAGTTGGGGAAATTGCATACAACATGGCACTGTAGCTTCACTATTCAATATTGTAGTCTGCAATCTCCATCACTCACTCTAAATACGAATTTACTGAAAATCTGAACTTACAAAAAGTTTCCTTCACTATATGAATTCATGAGGCTTTCAGGATCCACAATTATTGTGAAATACTTTGTACAATACAATTGTCAGAAACAAATTCGGACAATTTGATCAAAGATTTGCTCTTTCACAGGCGTTTGGTACATGGCTATTGGATGCCTGCAAGGCTGGTAGTATCCGCACTACTTTTGTACATATTCCTTAGACACATCACTTTCACAATTGCTACTTCAGCAAGTAACTAGCAATTCTTGTAGCTAGCTGGTTGTGGGTCCCGATAAGTGTCGTCGCCGATTCATCACCATCATGGTTAGTGGTTGGGAGTCACCAATGCTCTCCAGTCTGTTTTCAATCCCATCAGGTGAGAGATTTAGTCCGATCCGGATCGAGTTGCATGGAGGCATCACATCATCTGGGTCGTTTTCAGGCTGCTTCGCCTAACCCTCGGAAATTACTTTGCGCAAAAATGAGAATTTCTAGTGGAAAATACATGTTGGGACTCAAGAATCGATATTGAATTGCGGATTCCTTTTGCACGATCAATCTTTAATGTCGAGCTAGTTCCAGTAATTCTGCCACCTCCCAGTTGGTGTAGCTTGAATTTAGGTGTAGCCACTGTTTTGCACAGTTCACAAATCCTCCAGATTTCAGATGCTTGATTCCTGCACTCTGCAATAAATCTTGAACGTTGTGCTAATTTTGGAAATCTCTCTGGCACTGGGTTCATGGTACTATTTATTGTTTGTTGCTGAGCGTCAGTCATACCCTCTTCATGTATTGAGTTAGTATTGATTGAATTTGGTGCCACACCTATCATCAGGGACGGAGAGATCAAGCAGAGAAGCAGCATGATGATGGAGACTGAGCTGTGTTCTTCCCGTGTTCTGTCTCCACCTCGGTATGAGAGTGGCGATGAGGAGCTCTCGGTGCTTCCCCGGCACACCAAGGTCATCGTCACCGGGAACAACCGAACAAAGTCTGTCTTGGTTGGTCTACAAGGCGTTGTCAAGAAGGCTGTTGGTCTTGGAGGCTGGCACTGGCTGGTGAGTATTCCTTTCAACTGTTTAGGCATCCACTGAAACTTTGCTTAGTGGCTGGTTCTCTATCTTGAAAATCGAAATGCTTGTTTAACAAGTGAAACGAATAATATCGACTTCTCTTTTCAAAAAGTAGCTAACCAAGCAATTCTATACAGCTTTAAGTTTTTATTTGTGTTAATAGTACCATTCTGTACCGAACTTTGACCCTAGTATTATCAGAAACCTGAAGATATATGCAGACATAGTGGAAAACAACATCCAAATATGGTGGCTTGTTCCAATTCCTGACATATTCTTGCTAAAGCAGGTTCTAAAGAATGGTGTAGAGGTAAAGTTGCAGAGGAATGCCTTGAGTGTCTTGGAAGCTCCAACCGGTAACGAAGATGATGATGATATCGACGGCAACAATTCGTTCTGCAGCAGCTCCAACATGGGAGAGAAAGACATGGACTATTGTAAGACCATGCATGTCCCGATAATTGCAATGTAGCCAATTGCTTTAAACTATCAGTAGTGCAATCAACTTACTGTTTCCTTGTGTTTTGCAAGTAGCGAGCATTGAGTACCATAAACCAACAAAGCCAAGGGTTCGGCATACAAGACCATGGTCTTCCTGTACAAAGCCCAGCAACCGAGGAAATCTTCACTCGAGTCCGAAACTGCGAACGGTATGATCACTGTCACTATCACAATAATTTACTTTCGAGAGATCAGATTGGGCCTTCCAATATCAAAGCCAATGTGGCCCTGGGATCACGTGGCATGGACCATGGTTAGGTAGGATCTATTGTTGTGATAGAGCCTTATCTTTGCTGGTTTAGCCAATTTATCATGATCATGCTTGCCTAATTCTTGACCAGACGAAGCTAATTTCAATGACACCATTAATTCAGTTTATTGGGCCATCTGTTAAGATCCTAATCTGTGTATTATGAATGTCATCGCATTGCACTGATCCAAGTGTATTCTGCATTTTGTTCACAGAGAGTAAATCTGACAAAGCTGGGAACACCTACGCTGTGGAGATATTGGAAGCACTTCAATCTTGTAAGTAGCCTGCCTGGACCATCCTATTGATTCTGACTAGCAAATTAAATCTTGTTTTTATTTTCATGCTGTAATTTCCACTTAATGCTGAAAAACTTTGCAGGTAAGCATGAACCCCAATCCATCGAAGGAACAGCTCTTCCATGGGGTCCAGCAGCATTTCCAGTCTCAGGTAGCTGGAAAATTATGGGTACTAACTAGTAGTTAGACAGAAATCTGTATAATTTCCTCCAAATAACAGGGAAAAAATCTAATATTTGCCTCTGCCCTCCTCCAAATGCTAACAAAAAAAAAATCAGCAATTGGATGAGTTGCAGGTCATCCTGGGCTTCATTCACGAAGCAAAGAGGCTGAAGACCCTGTACAACTCGTAGCCTGCCTCTCACAAATACATGCTTCTCCTTGGTGTAGACCTCAAGAACATAGATTATGTGCTTAATTAATCTAGTCTTGAGAGCTGAACAGAAAGAATTAGAGGTGCATTTGATCAGTAATTCTTTTTCTTACCTGTAATGAATTGTGTAACCCCTTATTGTCATAGCAAGATCAACTGACCATTCTCAATTATTAGAGATATATTAATATAATGTGAAGCTATGAATTATTGGTCAACACAGGGGCTGCCTTTATTCGGGGCTTTCAATTTTTTGCCACTCTTAAGAATAGCCAATTATCGCTGTCACTTACATGTGGGGTCACCTGAGTCACTGACAGTGGGCCAGGGTGGCAAATCTTTTGCCACTTTACTCATAAGAGTGGTATAGAATTAAATTTCCCGCCTTTATTCCCACCCACATACCCATCTATTTGCCTTAAGGGGCACTTGGTTGAGTTAAAATAAGTTGATTTATGATTAAAATTATATTGTAACTGGTTGAAATTATACTGTAACAGATGATATTTTATTTAGTATAACTAAATTTAAAAAAATTAAAAATAAAAAACAGGTTATCCTATCTATCACAGATAATATAAATAAATACAGAAAAAAATTAACAAAAAATCTCAAAAAATTCAAAAGACAAAAAAAGAATTAGAAATAGGAAAAAATAAATCATACTTTAATCCGAAATGAGCGGACCTTAATCCTAGCGTCTTGATGTCTGAAGAAGAACCGGTAGTACTAGACAAAAGAGATTAGTGCATCTCGTCTTCTTTTTGCCTCAAAAGGAGGCATGAGCAATGAACAGCATGCCCTTGATATCCGTGCAGTTAAACGAACCTAGTCCACCATGGACCACATGTAAATGCCTCCTCTGGCCTGTGGGGCAAGTGCTCCAAGATGCGTGCACCGTGGTCCATGCTCCCTTGCATTGGCGTCTGTGCGACAGTGCAAGTAGGGAAGGGTAGGTTTCTCCACTCTATTGGCAGGGAATGATCTGAAGAAGGTAGACCAGGCGCACTGGACCGTGAGGCATGATTCGATAAAACCCTGTCCTATCGTCTACCTGTCACAGAGGGCTATTAAATGAGGTGTGTGAGCATGCGTGAGGTGTGCCTCGGGCAGTGTGCAGTGCTGTAGGGTCAGTTTTTTTACTTGAGATTTATGGCTTTTGATTGTAGTTTGTGATTTTTAGGTTATTTATATGAGAGATTATAAAGTAACAGAAACTCATATACGGTTTTTGCCGATATAAATAAATTTGATACAGTATATACTATAATTAACTAGTAGACATTATCTTAAAAAGATACTCTATTTTAAAGTTAATTACTGTAGAAAAATCAAAAACTGAAGCTAAAATCTGAAAAAGAACAGAGCCGTAGCGGGCAGCCGGCTGTGACGGTTGTTTTTTTTTTGCCTAAAATTACCGTGTTAGGTTTTTCTAATTCATTTGATTTAAAAAATAAAGAAAAAAAAATAAAAAAGCTAAAAATCAAAATTAAAAGCCAATATACTTTTAGTAACTCCTGAAAATCGAAAGTAAAAAAATTGAAGCCTCTTAAAGCAGCCCCAACAAAAATAGGAGATGAGGGGAGGCCAGTGAAGTTGAATTCGGATTCGGGATAGGACACGATCACAGTTAGATTCAGAACGGGATCTGGATATTAGGATATTTTCTAACCAGGTATCCGAAAAAAGCAAGAGCCCAGGCATTACATTAGACGTGGGCTGCACCAGGCCGTAAATTGCAGTATGCTAAAGTTCGAGCCTGCAACCTCTTGCCTAAGGTTTTGCCTGACTAAACTAAGGCCCGCTCGGTTGAGCCGAAATGAGCGGATCTAAGTTGTCTCTTTAAACAAAGAGGAACATAGATAACGAGCAAATACTAATATGCAAACATTTACTTACTTACACGGAATATAATTAGTAAAATTAGGACATCGATTTTCTATACCCTTCCTGAATATAATTATAAAGAAACATTTCATATTGAACTTCAACAGTAAACCATCGTATGTATTTTTCAACCAAATAGAAGTACCCCTCCGAAGATAGCATGCTACTTTGCTGCTCACATCTATCTATCAATTTAGATTGCGCACGATGGTAAAATGTTCAGCACGATGAAAATATGCTATTCCCTCACAACTTGCAATGGTGGTAGGACTTTCCTTTCTATATGTGCATGCTATCTGTTTATTTTTATCCGTTTCTGATCCAAATCCATCTCCATCCAATCCCCGTATCCCGAATACCCCGAATTCATATCCATATCCAGCTAGCCCGTATCCAGCTCCGAATATAAGAAAAAGTATTAATTTAAATATAGAAAGAGAAATATCCATCCATATCCAACCCATTTTCACCCCAGTCCTCATCCACTCACCTTTTAGCAGTATCTTGCAGTTGCAAAAAAAATTTAGTGTTTGTTTGTATTTTCTTAACATTTCTTGTTTCCCGAAGATTGCTCAAAAGTCAAAACAGTGATCAAATTCCACACCGATAGATTATGCCCTTCGTAGAAATCATGGGAAAATTTTGCACTGGAAATTTTGGGAATCTGTATTGATTCATGAAAAACTATGTGAGTTTTCCGTGTTTCAGAAAGCTTGAAATTATTGTAAAATTTCAATGGAACTCGTCAGTCTCAAACAAAAATAGACAAACTCACAACGTCTATTTGATTTTATTTATCACATCGTCTCCTTTCTGCATTTATAAGTGTTCATCCTTACAAACTATCCTCTCACATTCCCAATGAATTTACAGCATGGATAGCATGCTATTTTCCTCTGTTTTTTTCTCTTGGTTTTACAACCTTACTAATCCTATGCCTAGCCAAAATACGCCTTGCTAAAAAGAAACGGGGGAGTACCTTGCAGTTGTAGTAGTGCAAACATGAACTTTTATATATAGAAAATTGCATATAAAAACCACACTCACATGGATTTGAAATCTTCGAGATAGAAATCATTTGCCAAATATTCATAGGTTATGTACTTACATGCATTCAACACCCCGCCTTTTTGATTAACCTTAAATAGCGTGTTACGATATTAAGTATGATTAATTATGTAGCTAATGATCTAAAATACGTTAAATGACTGCTCTCTTCGTGGTGGCTGAACCACCCACCGGTTAGACCGCCAATCATTGTCTAGTTTGACTAGCCCAAATCGACCCAAACCTTTTTTGTTTAACCGAGTCAAGTTCAATGCACTTGACTTACGTTAGTCAAAAGATACATCGTGCAACATAATATAACCCAAGCTTGAGCCATGTAGCCTCACTAGGACTTACCTGATTGCATGGACCTCAGCTCTCCTACCTAGTCCTGGTTAATTATTGTTGACCGCTAACATTCTACAAGCCTAGTCTCAAACTCAAACCAAATCAACACTCAACTCAATAACTTGCTCGGTGTTCTCTGGGCGCAACAACCGGTCGACCACTCTCCTCGTGACAATCAAACCATCATTTTGTTAGACTGCTAACCATTGGCCGGTTTGACCAGCCCAAACCGACTCAAGCCTTTTTTGATAAAAGGACACCGGTGTGATCGCAAAAACAATGCCAGTCACACCACCCAATTCAACTATGGTCTGACTGCAAACCAACGAACAGTCTAGCGTATGAGCCCAACTCTAAAACACGCTCTGCTAAAAAGTATCGACTACCACCTTGCATGAGCCCAACTCTAAAGCACGCTCGCTAAAAAGCATCGACTACCACGACTGATCACACTATAGTCGATTGCACCGAAGTGTTGGTTAAACCGCTCTTACGACAGCTACACTTTAAGCTGCAAGCACTAAAACACAACTCAAACCCGACAACTCTTGCATGACAGAGTCAAATACTCATCACATATCATAAGAAGACCTCCATATGATCTCACATAAGCCATTAAAGTCCTTGTATCTAAAATCTCTCTCTCTCTCTCCCCTGTAGTAACAAGATCCAGTAACATGCTGCTAGAAAATGCCCTTACGATCATAGTCTTTTGAGTCGACGAACGCAATTTTTCATTTTTTGGACGATGAACGATCTCATCGGTGGAGCGTCTGTGCTGCTGCTCAACGGCCCATGTGTCGTCCGGCGCCCAGATTGGCCCATAAAATCTAATTGACAGCTTCAAGGCGGGCCGACGGTTCAAGTCGGCCCATGCAGCCAACAAGGCCCAAAAGTGTGACCCGCCTCATCTCTGAGCTATCTGCCACGCAGCTTCTTTTCTTCTTTTTAATGGTTGTGAATTGTGAGCGTGTTTTAAAGTTGGACTCGTGTAGTTAGCTGAGCGTGTGTTGTTTTATTTCTTTCTTTAACAATACTTCAAATTTCACATGAATGATAGGCCATGAATGCTTTTGTGCCTCCGCGATATCAAGCCCAAGAGTATAATTTACGCTAAATATGTCATCATAGGTACAGTATAATTTTAGATAGTTATAGATAATTTTAGTCATAAACTAGCTTATTTCAGCCAAACTAAGCGGCCTGTCATAGGTAAATTTCTTCACAAATCATAGATATTGGCTCGGTCTTTTTTTAGCTGATTTTTTTATTTTATCTTCTATAAGTCGATACTATGTATCAGATCTACCAGTCATAGCCTAAAAGGATATAGCTATTTTCAGTTTCACCATTTATACAGGGTCAAATTGCACTACACAATAGAATGAATTAGTATATAAAACAATAAGAACATACGACAATGCCTCAACTATCATAGAATACGCAATCAAGCTCATGTACTATCGACTGAGTGTATTCAATTGGAAAAAAAAATTAGCTTTATAGAGCAATACAATTGTACGAGCCCAAAAAATTTTCTGAAGTGTGACTTTCAGAGCTCTAGCTATCGTATGCCATAGGATTGAGCATATTAAAGTCATTGCATTACCAAGACACGGTGCACATATTCTTCTTAAAAGAAGTCTAGTTCCTCCTAAGTATTCTCGTCAGGAGAGGCTGTGAACGGTTAGGCCTCTGCATGCGCAAATCGAGTTGCCAGGACAAGTGCTAAATGCTAGAATTTTATTTGGAAGTTGATAACTGGGGCCAACCAAAATAGGCATAAAGACACGGTTTGTAAGTGTTCCTTTGGGACAAACGAAATGCATAACCATTTAAGGTCCTGTTTTTTTGGTTTTTAAAAGCTATTTTTTGGATCTACTAATTAATTATAGTACATATTGTATCGATTTTATTTATATTAGCAAAAAACACACGTGAATTTCTGTTACTCTGTAATCTCTCGCACGAACAGCCCAGAAATCACAAGCCATAGCCAAAAGACGTAAGCCGCAGCACAAAAGAACAGACCCGAAGTTCATGGGGGAAGTATCACAGCATTTCGTACTATATACTGCACTGCATATCGCTCCAGGTAGACAATAGAAGGGAAAGATATAAACCAGTAGGAGATGTGAAACAATGACACCGATCGAACACTGCCACGAAGAGCAGCTAGCTAAATGCAAATCTCAAGCCTCCATGAGAGAATGGGAACAATAATGTACATAAATGTCGCATGATATTTTGTACGTTTCCACATTCTCTTCTTTTTCCCCTCTTCTTTTTCTCCATGGATGGCAATCTTCCATCCATTCTTTTCTTCCTGTCTCTTCCGCGGCAAAAAAAGGAAGCTAAAATTGAAAGAAAAAACTAAGAAAGAACAAACAAAATCTCAAGAGTTTAGACCACCACCTTTCAGAAACAGCTCTTCCCTTGCACCACCGATCACTACTTAGAGCTTAATCTGATGATGAAGAGAGCTATCAAAGGCTAATTAAACTGGAAAGCAAATGAGACCACCTGATAAGCTGCTTTGATCTGATGACACCCAGCTGACTCCTTGCATGATCTGCCTAGCTACCCCCTCCGTTTCAGATCAATCACGACGACGCTGATGTTGTCAGAACTCTCCCTGCCGAGGGCGAGCCTTGCAAGGAGCGCAGCGGCGCGGTAGCAGCGAGGCTCTGGCTGTTGGCCTGCTGCCGCCGGCGAGCTGGTGCTGCTGGAAGCGGCTTCGACGACGCTCCTAGCCGGACGGTTCCTGGATGGGCTTCCATCTTCGAGGCATTGGCGAGCGACGTCGCAGGCGGTCTCGTTCGAGATCACATCCCACATCCCGTCGCTCGCGAGGATCAGGCACTCGTCTTCCGCTGTCCTCTCGGTTACCGTGATCTCTGGCTCGCATATCACTTCAGGCTCCAGGTACTTGTCTCCTGTTCAAAACTAGAGTCAGATATAGATATGAAGAACTTTTCAAAATAAGATTTGGGAATTTATGTGATTATATTTGTAGGCTATCAAAGCATCAGAAATCTGTTTATAAGAAAGATCTGTTTATAAGAAAGGTCTTTTAAGACACACCACTTAAGTATTAAGTCGTTAAATCCTAGCCATTGATCATTCGGGGTATCTTTGGTAGAAAAAAAAGAAGTTGACATGCTATACCCGATCATAGCAAAAAAAAAATGTATACAAACTCCTTTTCAAGATAGCTGTTTATATGAAAAATGCAAGTAAAAAAAGGATCTGCATGAAAAACTAATGCAACACATGAAAAGCTCTAGATGATAGTGCCATGACATGCAACAAGGTTGTCGGACTGAATTTATACCTACTGGAAAAACAAAGGTAGCAAGTGTCAACTCCAGAGGTGCTGTAATATATAGTTCAACCTAATATAATCGGATAGTAGGCTGCACCTATTACTTACTGATTCTGAAAGTGCTATTAACTATCATCAATCACCCGATTATTACGTTCCACAGCTGATAATCTAGAAAACCTAGGCATGTTTAAACATCGTTACTAATTAACACTCATTTTATGGAAACAATGGACGTCAGTTTGCTGGCCGTGTGGGGAGAAACAAAAGATTTTTCTCAGATGAACTTCAGGAAGTATAGGCCAAGTCAAGAATTGCATTGCCTTCTTTTTATAGCCTTAAGGTGGATAATATGCATCTAGTCAGATATCAGGATTCATTTGCACTGTACTGTTCCATGACAGTGCTAGACAGCATTCGATAATAGACAGAAGTCACAGAAGCCAGCTTCAAAAGCTAGAAAGAATACAATGATGCTGTTGTGTACGTGCTTCCTGGCCTGTTAGTAAGAAAATAATATAGGTACGTACGTGCTTCCCTGTTAGTAAGAAAATAATATAGAGTTGTAGATGCAGGTTAAAACACTATTTAACATGGTTACCACGCTACGTACATTGATTCATGGGAAACAAAATGTGGCATGGAAGTATGATAATGAATGTAAATACCATACGTATTTTCAACTTTTTTAAGTTCAACATCAGCTTGGTATGTTTATTCATATATTTGTCTGCACAAACTCTTTTCAAGCTAGCTGTTTATATGAAAACTGTGACGCAAAAAAAAGAAAGGAATCGCATGGAAAGTTTACGTGACACATAAAAGTTCTAGATGATAGTGCCATGCCATGCCATGCATCAAGGTGATCAGTGGGTATTTTGCTACTGCCTTTATACCTACTGAAATGACATACCAACTTTAAAGAAAAGAATAAGTAGACTTAACTTTTGTATTTGTGAAAATGGTCGGTTACTCTAGTCAAAATGCCACACCTGCAATGTGACTCTCACTCCACTTACAGTATAAACACACTGAAAACATAAATCTATCGTCCATTAGGAGGACTCAAAGACCAATCAAACAATTTCCTATAGCTTTCTAGTTTCACACTTTTCTGTTAGAGAAAGAGGATTTATCAGGAATTAAGATCAACATGTCAATGATAATTTTGTATTGGGAGTGTCTAGGCATCACCTGGATGTTTTCTTTCTAACTATCATCTAAATTTGTAACCATTGAATTAGAGATCAAAAGGTCCCTTGTTTTTTAAGAGGGGAGATTTTTTCGAGGAGGGAGCTGAATTCAAGGGGGAGGGGAGAATTCATGTCCATTGGACCTTTAATCCAACAGTTCTAAATCTAGATGATAGTTAGAAAGAAAACATTCAGATGATATTTAACAAAACCCTTTTATATTTCCCTCAAAAGGCAAATGTCAAGCTGAAGTAGTACACCTTTGCAGTTTGGACATCAGTAGGTCTGACTAGGTTCTTCGTTGGAGCCAGCACAGCTGTCCTATACGGAAGAGTCCATTTCGACTCAGGGCCTGTTCTTTACCTCAGAAGTGGTAGTTTTTAGCTTTTGCTATAGTACCTAACTTTCAAACGGAGTATTTTCTCAAGACGAGATCTACAAGTTAAACGATCTACACGTTAAAAGCCCAACATCTATACCAATCAAAATCGCAAGTGAGTATCTATGTCTCTATAATCTGTACCATAAACAGCTAAAATTTAAAAATTTCAGCAAAAAACCATAAGCCGCATCTATAAGCATGACCCGGACGGAAAATATTGTAGGGGAAAACACATGATAACATCCCCTAGCCTAATCAAACCTATCCCACTTATCTATAAAGGTCACTTCTTTTCGCTGGTTGGGTTACTAGCTATCAGAGGAACTAATAAAAGGAGAGCACTTTGATGATTGGCGAACCGGAGATTAACGTGTGGCCTTGTTGTCCGCTCCATGTTTCATCTGTGTCATATCTGATGATGTAGCTAATTGAAAACAGCTCCATCCAGGCACTGCCGAATGTCAGATCTTAGATGGCTAAAGTGAGATGGTCATTTTCTTGATAAGCCTATTAATATGGCACAACTCATGGGGTCAGTGATGTGACCGTTTATCTACTCAACAACTGCCAAGTAGCATCCACCAGAAGCTCGACCCGCTCGTTTCGATTTCAACTTCTAGTTTCTGACTTAATTTTTACTATTTATAAATTTTATCATTTTGTGAACTGTTGGTTTTGTTTAAGCTTTTTTGCCGATTTTTTTCCAAAGTGAGATGGGCAGAGTACAGATGGTCATTTTCTTGATAAGCCAATTAATATGGCACAACTCATGGGGTCACAGTGATGTGACCGTTTATCTACTCAACAACTGCCAAGTAGCATCCACTAGAAGCTCGTTTCGATTTCAACTTCTGGTTTCTGACTTATTTTTTACTATTTATAAAATTTGTCTTTTTATGAACTTTTAGCTTTTTTTGAGCTTTTTTACCGGTTTTTTCCCGTATTCGTTTGCGTTGTCCGTGATAAGCTAGCATATTTTTTCTATTTTTAAAATTTTTAAATATTAATTACGCCAAATAAATCACCTTCAGCTACAGTAAAATTTCAGCTACTATAATATAATTTCAGCCATAAACCAAACCTTTTAGCCCAACCCGAGAGGGTTCCATCTTCGTCATCCATAATTAATTGTGTGCACCAACACAGAAAAGTAGGTACGGCTGGACATGGACATGCAAATCCTCCCATGTTACAAAAGTGTCGAAGGACGTTAGTTTCATAGAACACCATGCTACTGTCCTATCCGTAGCCTCGCTGACACGAAACTTACCGGCCATATTTTTTTCAGCGTAAAGCTTAAAGGAACAGCCTTAGTACACTTTTGTTTACTAGCTAGTTGGATTCCATCACCGGCAGTTCTTAATCGCTAGAGAGATGGCAGGATGCAAAGTTTGCTTTCCTAAGAAGATGCAAAGCGACGAGCTAAACCACCCTTTTTGGTATGGTATTTGCTTCTGGAGCTTTTGTTTACTTGCTACTCCCCCAACATTGCTGGGAGCAAAATGATTGTTTAAAGAACAAAAGGACTACACGTCCTGTGAACTTGCTTCACACAGGACCTTTAGACTTTAGTACATCAGTTTTGCTATTGCCAAGACGACTGAAATTTTTGTATCTCTTAGTCACTTGAAGTTACACTCTCAGTCAACTAAAATTGCAGCCCCCTTCTAAAAAAACAACTGTAACTTCAGGTGATTCAGAGTGCAACTAAAGTTACACTTAGTTGCACTCTCAATCAACTAAAATTGCAGCCCTCTTTAAAAAAATAACTGCAATTTTAGTTGATTGAGAGTACAATTTCAAGTGACTGAGAGATAAAAAAAATTCGGTCGTTTGGACAATACTCACTCCCACATCGGTACATTGGTGAAAGCCAAACGGCAAATGGCACAGCAAACTAAGCAGAGAAAAGCAGACGAACATAAACTTCTTGCATGCATGTGGCTACCAACCCTAGACCACTTTCTTTCGAAGAAACTTCCCCCAAATACATCAAGGGCACGACGAGCATGCATTTCGATTCAAGGTCGGTAGCAACACCGACAGCACGTTCTGACCACATTTTGCATGCATGATGAATGAATCAAACGCAGGAGGACGAAGAATATTAATCAACAGACGTACCTAGCGCGCGCGACATGGCGAGGATCCCACGCACGCGCGGGCCGTTGAGGTACACCACCCGGCCGCCGACCGCCTCGATCCGCGCCTTCTCGTCCGGCCGGTCCGGCTTGAAAAAAACCAGAGCAGGAAGAAGAAGAGAGAACGCACCGTAAGAATGCAGCAGTCCAAACGCAAAAGGGAGGCAGCAGAATAGCAGCAGCTAGCAGGTCCTGGAGAAAAAATGACTAGTTTTTTGACACCATCGATCATGGAAAAAATGACTAGTTTTTGACACCATCGATCATGGAGAAGAAAGCAAGAGAGTGAGAGAGACACCATTCCTGTACTTTCTCTCTCCTCTGGGAAGCAGGGAAGAAGACAGGTGGCGCCCCTGCCAACCACCCCTCTCTCTACCTATGGCGGCCCCCCACAGCAGCGAGGCTTTTGAGTTCCCCACCCACCGGCCAGTGGCGTCGCCCCACGTGCCGGGAGCCGAACCAACACGTGTCCGTAGAAAAAGCGATTACGTCTAAGAATCCCGCGCCTGACAGCGACGGTCAACCCGAACCGCCGCAAAAGCTAACCCAGTTTACCCCCCGACACCCACTACATGGGCGTCTAGAAAAAGCTTTTTGATGGATTCTTTTTAGACCGATGATTGATAACTATGATTTAAATATTTAAATTCTGACCATTTCTAAGAGATATTACATATAAAAATATATTTTTTATTATAATATTTCTATTAATTTTATTTTAAAAAATATACTGTTTAAAAACTAATTACGAGCCATTCGAAACCCGCGGCGTCATGTTTTCCTGTCCGATGGCTAGAAAGCAAAGTGACTGCAATATGGTAATATAGCGCGGCGTCATGTTTTTTTTGCCACACAAAAGTTAGGATCCGGTTCCGAACCATTCTCCCGGCAGGCAGCCAGCCCGGCTAGCCCACAAGCACCACAGTTCCGTTTGACTTCCACACACATATTCTGCAATTTTTTTCTTTTTTTCCAATATTATATTATATATACTTGTATCGAATTATTTTTCTTAGATAATGTGGAAAAAATTCTTGATACGAATATAGTTGTTGTTGTTGCTGACGCTAGCGCGGTACACGTCGGCGAGCAACAAGTTAGGTTTTCCGACAAGCGAGTGCGACTTTTTTTCCCCTTTCCTTCCTACGACACAACCGGCGGCTAACCACGGTGGCGGAAGGTTCCGGAGGGGCGACACCTCACCGGGAGGAGCGGGTCCCACGAATTGTCAACGGTCAACGTCGCAGGGAGGCACGGAGCCAGGGGTGGTTAGGGGTCAAAGACGCCGACACGTATCGTACTTGGTACGTGCTACTCAGTACCACAGTGAGTTACGTACCTTGTGGTCGGAGGAGAGCGGGACGCCGGCGCCGGCGCGGCAGAGCACGGCGCGGGAGTCGCCGCAGTTGGCCACGACGAGGCGGTCGCGGACGAGGAGCGCAACCACGGCCGTCGACCCGACGATGGCGCTCGTCTGGCCCGAGAGCGGGCAACGGCACGGCGGGTCGGCGGCCCGCCCGCACGCGCACGCCACCGCCGCCAGCGAGTCCACGCGCGCGAAGCACCGCGACAGCGCTGCGCGCCACGCCCGCTCCTCCTCGTCGGCGCTTGCCGCCGCCGCCGTCGCGAGCTCCTCGGCCAGGATCACGTGCATTTGCTCCTGCACAGCGCTGACACCTGCGTGCATTTAAAGTCGTATTCATTGGTTTTAAGAAACAAAAAATAATAAACGGGGAAAACGTGTCGAGGTCGAGCGAAGGCGCTGGAGTTTGGCCAGGTGGAGCAACAGTGAAATGCAGGACTCAATCCACTTGCTTAGTTCCTTTAAAATTAGCCCTTCATGATGATCGCATGCACGTAACTAGTTTCGCCACGTTGTTCATCATCGACCCTTATGCCATTTCCAAAAGGAGGTAACTCGTCAAATTGATTGTATTCTTCCTCATCCACTACATTCTCTACTCCGACAATTCTCCTTTTTCCATGCAAAACTACATGTCGCTTTCTTATTTGCCGGGTCGGTTACATAGAAAACTTGAACAACTTGATTGGCGAGTACGAATGGTTCGCCTTTGTACCGACACGTTGGAGGTCCACGGTAGTGACACCGCACTTGTCAACCTTCACCGTGGCGTATGCACCCAACGGCAAATAAATAAGAGGATCTTGAAAAGCATGTAGTCGAGCTCCCAAATCTCTTCTATGAATCCATAGTACGAGCTTCTCAACCCATCTGCATCGAACGCATATATGCGAACACCGCTGCTCGTTAGTGCTCTTTACATCCCGATCCCTGTATAGAATGTATACCCATTTATATCATACCCTTACCATGTCACAACTCAGAATGTTGGTCCTTTGCCAACCATGTCAACAACTCACTTATGAGCTCCTAGCGATTTGGTCCTTCAACCATTGGTTGAACCGAGTGTTGTGTTGCCTCATGATCCAAACATCTCGCCGCCCGGATTCTATTGTCAAGCACATCCTTGGCGGTCAACATAAGGCACCACTTGGTCATGTGTTGCAAGACCGTGAAATGGGCTTGAGTATACGCGTCCATATCCGAGTGATTGATTTCCTTCGATAGTTCCGATACCCTTCACCTCCCTCATGACGAGATTGAGGCACACCTATCGGTTGAATCGAGCCATATAATCGACACAAAACTCAATGACCTCTTCGCTTGCATAACCTTCGACGATGTCGCCCTCGGTCGAGAACGATTCCGCACGTAGGACTTGAGAATTCCCATGAACCTCTCAAATGGGTACATGCTACGAGGAATACAGCCCACACATTTTTATCTCCCACACAAGGTGAACAATGAGATGGACCATGATATCGAAAACGAAGGAGGAAATACATTTCAAGATGACATAGAGTCATCACCACATCATATTGCGAGCATCTAGTCCTTCGGGATCGATGACCTTTCGAGCAATTGTGTTAAAAAATAACATAGCCTCATAATTGTCTCTGACTCTAATCGGTAAAATATTTCTAATTGCAATAGGGAGCATCTGTGTCATCAGCACATGATAATCGTGAGACTTCATGCCATTTAACTTCAATTCTTGCATCGAAACAAGTTTCTTGACGCTGCCGAGTAACCGACGGAACTTTGACACCATGCAAGCACCGGCACGCTGCTTTTCTCCACCTTGGACAGATCGTAACACGCAGGGGAAGGTATGTTCGTCCATTGTCATTGCATGTCGCTAACTCGTGCCCCGATGTCCATTTCACCAAGTCAAGCCGCATTGACGCCGCCCTTTGTTTTATCACGAATGTTCAAGAAGAGACCAATCAAGTCGTCACATACATTTTTTTCACGTGCATGACGTCGATGCAATGTCGAACATCTAGGTACTCCCAATAAGGTAAGTCCCAAAATATTGATATCTTCTTCCAGGTGTTTTTCTCACGAGCCCTCAATTTGCGTCCCTTTCCGAGGACAACATCTAAATCCTTAACCATATTATAAACCTCTTTTCCTTTAAATGTCTTGGAGCTGAACCGCCTTCCTTCTCTCCGTCAAATTGTTTCTTCATCTTGCGGTATGGGTGAGCCCTCAAGGAACCGACGGTGACGATGTAGACGGTTTTACGTGAGTGTTTCACCACACACTCTGGTACCATCTAAACAAAGTGAGTACAAGCTTTGACACCTTTCGTACTTTAGCCCGATAGGTTAGCAAGGGCGGGATAATCATTTATGGTGCGTAACAATAAAGAGCGCAAAGTGAAGTTCTCTCGCTTGTACGCATCCCATACCTGCACCCCTTCGCTCCATAGTACTTTTAGATCTTCCACCAATGGTGCTAGGTACACATCAATATCATTCCTGTGTTGCTTTGGCCCTTGGATAAGTATCGACAAGAAAATATACTTTCGCTTCATACAAAACCAAGGAGGAAGGTTATAGATGCAGAGTCACGGGCCATGTGCTATGTCTACGCTCATGCTACCGAAAGGATTCATTCCATCCGCACTCGATCCGAACCTTATATTCCTTGGTTCTCATCAAGTCCGCAAAACTCCTATCGATGTTTCTCCATTGGGCGGAACCAAAGAAGGTGTCTTAGCATTCCATCTTTCTTGCGCCTCCGAAAAGTGCCAACGCAACAATTTTGCCTCCTTTGGATTTGCAAAAACCTTTTCAAACGGGAATTATAGGAAAATACCATGCCACCTTACCAGAGGTCCTTTCTTCACCTCTGCTCCTCGCCGTCATCCGATTGATTGTTACGTTTGTATCGGGATGCGTTGCACACCGGACATACATGCATGTTTTCATACTCTTTACGGTACATAATACAGTCGTTCGGACATGCATGTATTCTTTCAACTTCAATTCCCAATGGAGAAAGGACCTTCTTGGCTTTATACGTGGTTTTAGGCAACACATTTCCTCCCAAGCATGTCCGCTAAAAGACCCAAGAAATACCGCGGAAACTTTGTCGGTCCAACTGTTGCTTGCCTTTAATTTCAACAGTTCAAGCACGCCGACAACCTCGTGTACTTTGACCGCAACACGTGAACAAAGGTTTCTCCGAGTCCTCCATCAAGCCACGAATTTAACATACTCTCTCATCATAATTTCTTCTACATCGCTAAGCATCCGATCCGATTGTCATCGTGCAACATATCCGTATCCGAACCACAATCGACATCATCCGCGCCATGTCATTCACTTCACCGCGATGTCATCCGCGGCATATCATTCACTTCACCGCGATGTCATCCGTGCATATGATCATTCACTTCGCCATGATCGGTCCAACACGTATAACCCTTTTTGAAACCCTCCGAATCAAGTGCGCTTCAATTTGCCCTCGGTTCTTAAACATCTTTAAATTCTCGCAAACCGCATGAACAAGACATATATTCCACCCCTTATTCAACATATCCTCCTCGGCGGCTCTTGTAAAAGGACACGCCATTAATATACTCTTCACTCACACGGCTCGGCATACATCCAAATTTTCTGGTCCCACGTTACGTACATACATAACAACTCAAGATTAAAATTAGCTTAACTAATTACTACTACATATATACCGCCACATGTATTATATTGAGGTTTAATTTGCTAGCTCAATTCATATTATAAACACAACACTATTATATAACCAACAATTTTACAAATTAACCATCTTCAATAACACTCACCAATTACTTAAATCTAAATTGTAATGCAATTAAAGAAAAATAAATTATCTTACTAACCATATCTAGAGCTAGCCACCAAGAGAAAGTATGAATTGAATGAATCTTCAAAGCTCAATCGCCTCTTCCCACCAAAATAATCGGCCTCAAATCGCCTAGCTTGTCTCCCGAAAGAAAGAGTGCGCATGGTGGCTAGATCTCGGATCGAAATGAAGATGATGCGGTCCGAGTGGAGCAATAAATGCGTGGGGATTATCACAGACGGTTTTACTAAAACCGCTCAGGATAACAAGATTATCACTGACGGTTTTTAGTACAAAACCGTCTGTGATAATTTGGGATTATCACAGATGGTTCTTAATACGGACCGTCTGTGATACTAAAGTATCACAGACGGTTCATAGGTATGAACCGTCTGAGATACTTTATTTCGCCGACGTCACCAACACAGGCGGTGTTCAAATTAAAACTGTCTATATTAGTATCTGTCACAGACGGTTTTATAAAACCGTCTGTGATTTGCCGTCTAGTATTAACCTTTCTGTAGTAGTGTATGTAACCTAAGTAAGAGGTTCGTCATGAGAAGCAGCAGACACTGCTGTAAGAAAGCATCTTGGAATTTTTTTATCCTTTTGCTACCTTTCTTCCCACTGAAAGAAAAATAGTGAACTAGTATGGCATCTAATTGGAAAATATGGTGTTATACTGCTTGTTTCTTGGGGGAAAAAATATCCGGAAAACCCCTTGACGTCACCTCCAGTTCCATTGACTACCCTTAGATCTAAACTTTATCATGTTTAAAAGCCCGTGGAAAAGAAGTCGAACAAAGGTGTCCGGGTCAACCAAGCCAATCTCCTTTGTCTGAGAAACACCCAACCAGATTGACACTGAGGGCCTGTTTGGCAACGGCTGCGGTTTATGGCTTTTGACTGAAAATTTTAAATTTTAGCTGTTTACGGTACAGATTATAAAGAGAGATACTTACTTGTGATTTTAGATGTTACAGATGTTGGACTTTTAACGTATACATCGTTTAACTTGTAAACCCCGTCTTGAAAAATATTCCATTTAAAAGTTAAGTACTATAGCAAAAATCAAAAGTCATCAGCTTCAGAGAAAAAGAACAGACCTGAAATGGGCTGTCCTATGAACTCTTTGAAAATTCCTCTTCTTCCTAGCAACCTCTGTAAGC